>VZTG01006312.1:354997-417767 GCA_013397845.1 Melanocharis versteri
GGGCTCCGCCGGTGCCGCTGTCCCTGCGCGCCTCGGCGCCGAGCCCCGCTGCCAGCCCAACCCGCGGCGCTGCTCCGCGCCCCGGGACCCCGGGGGCTGCTGCGGGCTCCGGTGTCCACCTGCGCCCGGCTCCGCTCAGCGCCCGCGCCAGCTCAGCCTCGCCCCTGCTCGCCGTCCTGGGGCTTATTTTCCATAGGAGTGCGGCACCGGTCTGGGGCCGCCTGCCCCCCAGGCAGCTCGTCCTCTGCACCGCCTTGTCTCCATTCTCTGCAATTTCAAATCTCCACGCTCTTTCATTCCTGCGATACCGGCTAATTCTGGTTTGGCGGAGCAGATTTGCAATCCTCTCACATGCACACTCTTGTGGCTGAATGAAGTTTATTGCTACACAGGTTATGGCCGGAAATTTACATCCCAGAGAGTTGTAGGATATGATCCAATAAAAGCAGCCAGTATCAAGATTTTAACGGCCGTTGAATTACGTTTATTTCAGAGTGGCTGGTTGAATTTATGTATCCAAACCACCCTGACAATGCAGCTTGGGAAGTTTCATTGTATGGTGCCTTATTTGCGCAATAAATAAGTTTCAAAAATATTCCACCCTTGGGAGAAGAGCTGCAAAAATACATTACTTTTTCAGACCGGTATATACTACTCGGCTGGATCTTTCTAAGTAACCTGACTAATGAGGTTTACATTCTGCAATTCGTTGCTCTATTTGCAGTGAATATACCCAGGCTAAGGTGACTGTGCGCCACCACACATAACTTTCATCCTCAGAGATTCTTGATATCCTAGCAGTGCACTGAGTAGTATAAACGAAGGCTATTCAAGAAGGTATAAGAAGTCTCTTGAGAGAAGACAAAATGAGGAGAGGCCAACAGGAATGTTTTAATGGTGTTACAGGTACTGCCTATGTGCAAAACGTGGCACAGAATCTTGTTAAAGAAGAAATGGTCTGAAGAGGGCCAAAAATATGCATTTGGGGCTTTTAAATTTTTTTCTGTATTTTTATTTGACTCTTTCCTCCATATGCTGACAAATACAAATCTGATCTATTTTTTTCATTTAAAAAATGTGCTGTTCCACTATGGATCTAGTGTATCAAATATATCAATATGAAACACTTCTATCTTGGTTAGGTTCAAGTGTGTGGCAGACTATGAGCTATTGCTAGGGCTTCAGTCTTTACATAAAACTTACACTACTTTGCATTGTAGTCTTCAAAAATAAATCCTTTTGCAGAATAAGTAACTAGATTAGTCTCAGAGACTTTTGATTTGGTTTATGTCTCCTTCATAAACAAAACTAGATTTCCATTTTAAAAGACGGTGATAGTGCATTGCAAATGTGTGTCATTCTACCATATACGTGTTCCCTGGTTATTTCATCTTTTACAATAATACCTTGCCCAACAGTGTGTGGGCACTGCTATCCCAGAATTGAATTTATAACTTGGCATTAGCTTTTTGACTGGCATCTGGTTTCTTAAAAGGTTTAATGCTAGGGGCTTGACACTTGAAATCTGCTGCTTATCAACTAGTGTTATTACTCAAGTTTGAGACACATTTGGATATACGAATTATCTAACATACTAATATCCTTTATTAAGTCTGCCACAGAAACAGATTTGACTGGCTGTTAACCTAGTGCCTCCAGTACCTGAGATGCTGCCTATGTGCCTAAATCCTTGTACCAACAGAGATTTGCTCTGATGGAGAATTCACTCAGCTGTGTCATGCTGCTTCAGCAGTTTTGGTTCATATACCACTGTGGTTCTGGGCTTTAATCTTGGATTTATGTTGTCTGTTGGGAAGATGAGTATGTGTGGATCTACTTGAATTGTAACCGTTAAATTGTGCAGGTCTAACAGAAAGAGTACAAATTATGTTCAGTAATGAAAAAAGTCCATTTTGTAAGAATGGAGAGGACAATCGTATGGTATCAGAGAAAGTCTGCAGTTTTTAGCTAAGAAGAATAAGGTGCCTGATCCAGTAAAATAAGATGTAAACAAAGTCTGACAGACTCTGGTGCCTTAGAAATCTTAACTGTGTAAAATGCTTGCATGGCAAGCAGAGTAACCCCAACTGAAAAGGAAGGATGCTTTACTAGTCCCTTAAACATAAAAGTAATTAGATGCCATAATATAACTTAAAGGGAAAGAGGGAGGGAAGGAGGGAGGGAAGAAGGCAGAAGTGGGAAGAATTGATAACTCAATTTCCTTTATTGTCTGGGGGGCACTGTGGCAGCATAGTCCTAGAAGTGGTGGTTGGAAGGGATCTCTGGAGTCCGCCCTGTCCAGCCTTCCACTGGAAGCGGGACTGTGACCCTTGGTATTGCAGGTCAGTCATGGCCTTGCTGAAGCTGCCCTTGAAAGTCTTCAAGGATAGAGACTGGTCAGCCTTTCTGGGCAGTATGTTCCTGTGTAGCATCAGCCACGCACAATCACATGCATCCAGTCACAACTCCAAGGACTCGGCTTGTAACTTTTCCTTCTGGTTTTGCCATTCACTACTACTGAGAAGAGTCCAGCTCACTGATCTTTGCCATTCCCCTTTGGGTAGTTTTAGACTGTTGTCAGATATCCCCTTATTTTCTTCTCTGCTAGGTAAACCAAGCCCAACTTCTTCAACATCTCTTCACAAGTTGTATGCTGTAGGCCATTTACCATCTCATCAGCCCTCTGCGTGCCCCTCTCCTGTTTCTTGACATCCTTCTTGAACTGGGGAACCCCAAACAGGACACATTATCCCAGGTGTGGACTCACTATCACTAAATGAGGAGAGATAATAATTTCCATTCATCTGCTGTCCATGCTCCATTCCTAATGTAGCTCAGACTGCGGTTCACTTTATTCACAATGAAAACACCCTGTTGGCTCATGTCCAACTTAGCGTCCACTGTGACAGCCACATGCTCCTCAGCTGCTGCTGCTGCTCTGGCAGCCTGCACTGGTGCCTGGCACTGTTCAATCCCATGTGTTCACTTTGCACTCCTCGTTACACTTCCTAAGGCTTCTGTTGCCTCAGTTTTTAAGTTTCCCAAAGGCCTCTCAACTGAACCTCCACTGTTTGGTTTGAAAATCATTCCTTCTAAGTTAGCATTGTCTGAAAATCTGCTGCAGGTGCTGCAGGTGCACCCTATATAATTATCCAAGTTACAATCAAGGTAATGAACAATTCTGGCACCAGTATTGACCCCTGAGTCCTGCTTGTACGGGTCACCAACTAAACATCAACCCATTGATTCCTACTCTTCAAGCCCAGGATTCCATGCAGTTTTAACCCATCTTGCAGTTCATTGATTCAGACCATACTCTTCAGCTTCAACCACTTGCTTAATCCTCATTGCTCAAACGGGAAGCTGTGCTGTAGATCTCACAGACCATTCAGCCCTCTGGAAATGTGTACTGATGAAAATATAAAGTGCTATTTATCTTCACAGCACTTTTCCTCTACTGTTGCTGTAGTGCTGATCACTCTCCTCCCTCAAGCTCTCATTAAGCTGCCACCCTTCTTCCCATGAAGTGGTAGTGCTGCAGTGATTGATGAGGAAGGAAAGGTTTGAAATAGGAGCTTGGTTTCTGCAGCACCAAGATACAGAACAGAAAAAAAATCCTTCTCCCAGTTTTGTTGAAGTGCTGAACTTTAACCAGTACAAAGTATCACCAAATGACCTGGCCAATTCTTCCTTACACTGTTACTGTTAAAAGGAAAGATAAGTTACGGTATTTATAGATTTTTGTCTCCTCTTTCTTCCCTGAGCCTCTTTGGGTGACTGAAGAATTCTGTATATTTGCAAGGGCATGTTACATTGGTGCTGGTAAAAAGGCAAAAAGGAAAACAAATCCAACTTAATATTGTCATTTGGCATAGAGACTGCATAGTAGTACAGCTTTCTTACAACACCCTAAAAGCTTGTGCCCTCTCTTCATTTTGGTAACTCCAGACTGCCAAACAGAAATAATGCATATTTTCTTAATTTCCCACTGCCTGTCTGTGGAGAATTCTTGGTATCTTTGGTGGATTCACCACAAAACAAAATTCTCAAACAATACTCTGAGTAAGTAGAACATTTTCAGCAATTCCCCGCCTACTCCCATGATAGCTGCAGAGTCTTACTCAAATTGGAAAGAATGAACTAGTTTGCTATCTTCAAGTTCACCCAATACTGAGGATAGACCATGGGAATGGAATTCAAAAGTAGAGGAAAAAGCAACATTTTTATCATTGCTAGCATGGAGATTTCCATTTGGAGAATTAACTACTTGTCTTTTCTGTCTTCTCTCTTCTCTCTCCAAGAACTGATGTATTACAGCAGCTACAGATACAAGAGGTCCTGTCCAAGTTTCTTAGATCCTTCAGGAGGACAGTGCAGAATCTTTGAATGGTTTGTGTTGGAAGGGGCCTTAAAAATCATGTAGTTTCAACCCCCCTGCTGTGGTTAGGAACACTGTCCACTAGACCAAGTAGCTCAAAGCCCCATCCAGCCTGGTCTTGAACATTTCCAGGGCTGGGGCAGCCACAGCTTCTCTGGGCAACCACTGCCAGTGCCTCACCACCCTCACAGGCAAGAATTTCTTTGTAGTATTTAATCTAAGGCTACCCTCTTTCAATTAAACTGTAAAAATCCCTCTGTGTATCCTGTAAGAGATGTGAAAGTTTCCTGGAGTGTTTTAAAAGAACCAAAGGATGTTTCTCAGCAGATGGGGATGTTGCAGAGGTTAACAGTCCTGCCTCAGAGTGGAGGGGCTGTTTTATCAGTGACTTGTCAGGACTCAGAGGTTCCCCCAGCAAAACTGAGTATTGCCTCACATGAGAGGCTGGAGCCAGGTTCATCCTGCCACAAGAAGTGCAGCAAGAATGAAGGGAGAAAGTGAGTAGGAACAAGACACTGAGCTGGAGAAGAAGCCTAAAGAGCTGGCAGGGTACATTGGATGGGTAGGAGTATGTACAGTGGCTGCTGCTTCTGAGCCAAACTGCTGCCAGCCACACACTTTCAAATTCTTCAGTGGCAGCAGCAACAGCAAACCTACATTTCCATGTTGTAGATAAAGACGTCTACAGGAAAATGTGTGTTCTGCAACTCATTATAGTTATTTCCCTGATTCAGAAAGTCACAGCACAGGAGGAATGACACGCACACAAAACAAAAGAAGACGTGATAAAACAGTCCCTTTTTACGGCGTTATTTAATTTCAGCTTTCTACATTAGCAATCAAAGTTGTATATTGAGACGGTAAAATATACCATCTTATCAAGGAAAATCCTATTAGTCCTAAGTGCTGTTGTAACACTAACACGTTTTGCACATGGTGATATCTCGCTTTTCTGGTTTAAAACGTGTGAGCATAAGGGTGTGGCTGCAGTTGGCTGAACATCTGAAGTACCCTTCGAGGAGAGAGAACTCGGGGCCTCCAACATGACTCACACTGGCACTGCAGTCACTTCCTCCGGGTCAGACTGGTGCATGTAAGAGATCTCAGAGCATTCAGTGCATGACTTGCTTTGTGGGTTGCACCTGTTGCAAATATACCAAATTAACTGCAAATTCCAGCAAGGTCAAATTAGCACTGAACTAGTTAAAATAAATTAAAGTATTTATTTCAGTGGTACCAAGGCTATGTCTGATTTTCTGGCACTCAAACCACAGTACTAATCTGTGTGCAATAGCTTTCTAAATTTTTGCTCTTGAAATATTTTACTCTGTGGGTATGAAGTAAATGTTTTGCATGTGTCATGTCCAAACCAGTAAGTTCGGGTTTGCTGCAGATTACGCACAAAGTTAAAAATATATTCCTAGCTTTGTTCTGTAGTTTTCTTCATGCTTATCTTGACAGACATTTTGATCAAAAGAATCTTCTGATCTGTAAACATTTTAAAAATATTATATAAAACAGCATTTGTGCTTGTAAACTTTGAGTTTTTCTGAGACTGATTTGAACTGTGTGATTTTCCTTTCTATTTCCCTTTTTATTTGATGTAGCACCACTGCCAAAGTATTACATTCTTTATAAACAGTTTGTGAGATATCAAAGCTTTCATGAAAACTTAACACAACATTTTACTAACTTGATTTGGGTAAAATCCCCAAGCAATATATTTTCAGAAAAGGTATTTTTTAAACACCAGAACAGCAATAGTGTTACAATTCATGAGAACAGAGCAGGTAAACAATGATTAGAGACAGAAGGAGACACATACACTGTCCTCCACTGAATTGAGAGCTGTAAATATTTCAGCCAAGTTAGAGCAGGTGACTTCCTCAGCTCGTAACTAAACAGCAGTGTGCTGTTAGTGGCTCATATCTCATAATGTCATCTGCAGCAGTACCTGAACCAGGGATTTTCAGGTTGTGTGAAGCTGCCTGGATGTGCTCGGTGTTCTGCTGCTGTTGTGCTCTCCACAGCTGCATGGGCTGTTTTGGAGGGCTGGAGTGTGACTGATCTGCATTAGGCCAAAAAAACCCAGACATCCTGCAACAGAGATCCCTGTGACAGCTCAGCCAGAACTATTTGTACAAAAGCTCCCATTATGTGTCCATGATAGAGCCATTCCTTCCTTCTCAGTAACTGTTCCAATATAATTTGCTTGTTTTGTTGGGTTTTTTTCAATCTCTGTCTGCATAGCGCTCACACTGTCAATAACTACAGTTTTCCCCAAAGAGAGATAGAGAAAAGGAATGTATTATTAAACTGCCTCCAGTTCCTTATAAAACTTAAATAAATATAAACAGGACTAGAGAATAGAAATATATTTTATGGTATTTTTTATTTGCAAGCATTTTGTAAACTTCAAAATTAAATTCAAACATTGTATTAAGGTCCGGTTTGTGTTTCCTTGTTAAGTTTTTGTTCTTGAACCATAAACAGAGGGCTTCCTTTGAAATCTATATGAGCACAAACTGAACAGTTGTTGCCTTGCGCTTAATATGTCCATGTCTCATTATATAAAGAAATATTTGCAACTTTTCAAGGTCACTTAAACTTCCAATGCTAGATTATTGCTTTGACAATTGACACACTAACCCCTCCCAGCCTTTCTTTTTCACTCTTTCTGCAGTGGGTTTTAAATGAAAGTAACATTTCAGCTTTTGATTATGTGCCATCCATGGCTGTCCTTCAGGTATTGGGCACCCTGTGCTCACTTTCCAAATGATATTACAAATGCATCAGAAGCTTGGTCCTGCTCAGTACTCTGAGCTAAACCAAGTGTCTCGTGTTTCTGTGGGCTGGGGCAGTTCCCACACGTTCTGTGGGCACACAGACACCAGTGCTTGTTTTCTTACCTTGCCACAAACTGCAAACCAGCAGGACCATGAGTCCAGAGGACTAAAAGTGACAGATACTTGTGTGGGTATCATGGACTGGATCATCAGGGTATTTAGGTGAAATGGAAACATCACCACTCTGAACAATTACTGTCAAATTGTCTTTGGGGAGGTGAGACTTCTCTGAGCTTCTGAGGTAGAGGGTGACCTGTTGAGTGGAAGGAATCATGCTCTGATTCCTAAGGAAGCAGTGAAAACGATGCAGTACCCGCAGGAATGTTCCACATCCAATAGAGAATGGAAAGCACAATATAGGTAATTTTGTTTTGTTATCAAATTAGTAACTGTTTTTCAATATTATGATTTTTGTTACTTTTGCTATTTATTTCAGATGTTTTAATAAATATGTTAACATCCATGTCTAAAGAAATCAACATGGTGTAGTATTGATTCCAGAAAGTAACTTAGCAGCAATGAAATTTTAGATTTCAGGGCTTTAGTATTTTAGGACTTGCTTTGTATTTGATAATATAATGGACTAAATTGCTCAGGGTTTTTTCCCCCCTAAACTTGTCATCATTGCTTTAAACGGTGCAGAATGAAACTGTTTGCAGAATCTGCCCAGCAACAAGAGCTGCTCTCTCTCCCTCTAGTGGAGGATAATAAAATAGTTTTCTTTCCATTTTTCCATATGTAAACCGTCGAATAATGCTGTCAGAGCTTGAAGGCTTTTCTAAACAAGAATATACAATACTTTGTATTTAACGTATAACACAAATATTGTATTAATAGCATTGTAATATGATATGTTTTCATATTAATATTTTTCTGCAATTTCACTGTTTCTGGGTGGTTTTGGGTGGCAAAGTGATCCTATGGATTGTAAAATACTTTAGTGTGTAAATATTTACATATATCTAGACACTTTTTAAAACAACAATAAAGCAGTAAAGATTAAAAATAACTCAATCTCAGAAGTGAAATACAGCATGCTTATGTTGAACAGGAGCAGCTTGCTTATCGGTATTTGCCAGATTGATCCTCAGTTTAAAAGACATATAAATTATAAACTTTTTATTTTAATCCAAATTTTTTCAGCATTTGTGCTGTTCACCTTAAAAGAAGAAGGAGAGTGACACAATACTTGGATGCAATGTGTATCCTCTTTTTCATAATTAGATGCTACTACTGCTACTGCTTTGTTTCAGTCTCCTAATAAACACATTTTTAAAGAACAGCATAAATATCTTCCAAGCATTTTGTATTCATTGCAAGTGCAAACTTCTTTTGCAAGTAAAGATTTACAGGACTAAATCCCTAATTAGGGTGGTAGAAAATACTGTATTACTGTTCAAATAAGATGTGCCTCCAGTGATTCCACTTCTAGTTTCCAAAATGTACTAAGACCATTGTTTCTTGGCTAGATTCCTGTTGCTGTTTTCAGGGGAAAGTCTGAGCTTCTTTTTAGTATATTTTTCTATTTTCTGTTTTTGTTATCTCACTTTCTCTATTAGTACTTTTCTTTCCCTTAATTGTTGCCATATAAAACTTCACACAGGTAAGTGGGGAAGCTGTCAACTCAAGGAAATCCAAAAGACGATGCACATGTAGGTAACTTCAGAGTCTTCATCTTTCAGGGAGAGGCACTTTCCCAGCAACAAGTCACTGCCTTGCACTGAGTGTGTCACTGGGAGCATTCCAGTTCCATTTCATTTGAGTTTGTGTATTTGTTGTTCCTACCAAGTCACTAAGGGGTAACAAAGCTACTTGAGAAGAAGTGTTGGATAACAGTTCTGTCTGGGTTGCCACTGTCTCACTCAAATACCAGCAGAAAGTGGATCTCATAGAAAAGAGGGAGAGCTTTTATTTTCTTATATGTGGGAGTGACTCCAAGGCCTGTTGTGTAATGAGTCACTTGAGTAGTAATTGCTTCAAGTAGCACAGAAACTTAGAGAGGGGGATGGAACACTGTGCTGAGAGATGACACAGGAGAGATGGCAGAAATGTCACTATGGACTCCTATCCATAGCCGTAGTTTTCCTCCAGCATGAGAGGAGCCAGAGGGATGTACAGGACCTCTTGTGCTTTTGTGGCTGCTGCAGCAGCTCTGCACTTCTGTCCAGATAGAGATAGGCTGGCAAAAATGCATCCCAGACTTTGGAATCTGACAAACTATTACCGGCTCAGTTAGTTTCTGTTGTTTTAGGGAGGGCGACGGAGAACAAAAAGCAGAGGAGCAAAGGGTGAAAGGGACATTTGTCCAGTCACCGTTTTTATTATCAAATGGGGAGAGAGAAGTAAGAGATTGCTGGACAGGATAACATTGTAATGTCCTCCCACACACCAGCCTGTAGATGTTGGTTGTTTTCCCAAATGCTTATTGCTTTCCTTTCAGTGTAATAAGAATGTAATAAACATTGTTATTTGAGGGAGAGCGAGGGTGTGGGCTCCCAGGCGTTCATTCAAGCCAGCAGTTCACTTCGCCCTGGTTTCAAAATGGACTCGAGCTCTAGTGGCTGATGCTGCTGCAGGCCCAGGCAGATTTTGGAGGTGCTGGTCCTGCTGTTGCAGCGGCTGCAGTGGAAAAAACGAACTAGTAAATGTTCTCTAATTTAAATCAGTTGGTCATCTATGGAGTTGCATTTATAGGGAATGCAAATATGATATTATTACAACTTTATTACGTGTTAAGGAAGGAAATCATCATTAACCTCTACAAACATCATTTTAGAAGCACATTTTGTTTGTGATCTGAAATGTTAACGTGCTCCTAACACTGGGATGATGATGATTTCTGCCTACCACGTGCAGTATCTTTTAGGTTAAATATTGCAGATCCTCTTCTCAAGGTTTCATTCAAAAAGGGAAGGTTTATTCAGCTTATATTGTTAATGACCTGACATTTCTGCCACTTTGTATCTTTCAATGTATTCTTAACAGAAATGTAATGCGGCCGTAATGAGCAGCTATAATTAGTTTTAATGAGCCTGACTGCAAGGAACAGTCACCACAACGTTTTACTGTCCCTAAAAATAATAATGTTCCAGCGCCTCCGGCAGCCCCTTCCCCCGCCATCCGCGTGCGGCGCCGCGTCCCGGCCGCGCCCGGGCCGTGCTGGAGCTGGAACCGGGAACAAACAGCCTCGGCCGCCGGTCGTGCCGGCCAGGAGCAACAGCTCCGCAGGGTTCGCCGGCTGCCGATGTGACGTGACACACCGGGCAGGCGCTCCGGGCAGTGCGGGGCGGGAATGACGCCAGTGACACCAGCGCAGTGGCAGCGGGTCACGCTGGGGTCAGACACCTTACGGGTTCTGAAAATTTAATTTTTTGGCAAGGATACATTGTTTTTTTTAATATTTACTTTGTGTATTTTAGCTAAGATCCAGCTGAAAATATTACTACTTCAGATGTCGCAAAATAGATTAAAAATATTTTTTAAATCCTATTTTAATTTCTCTCATGCTATTGCCAGGTTATTGAAGTTTTGATGGGCAATTAAGTAAGGCCGCTATAATGGGGGCTTATTATTCAACACATAATTAGCCTGTATCCTTGAAATTCTATAAAACTTTGCTGCATTAAATAGCAGCTGTTAATTTTTGCTGAGTATCTTCAATATACACGATTCATAGTACATTGGAAATCATTAAAACATGACATTGTTTCACAAACAATGCCACGTACGTCATAGAGGAGCCAAGAAACACACTGGGAGCAGACTGCTGAGAAGACAGGAAATAATGAGCTCGTCCTCTGACCCCATTTTGATGCCTCTTTGACCCAAAAAGCAAGCAGTACTTGATAGGCAGGCAAGGCTGATAATCGGGGCCTCTGAGGAGGTTACAAATTGTGTGCAGGAAACCTTAGAATCTCTGGTTTTCATATCAGGCTCAGAAAGCTATCCATGGTTTTGATATTTACTGAAATACACCTGGCATCTGTTAGAAAGGAGAGATCCTAGCTGTCAGCTGCACTATTCTGAGACTAGAGAATACTGTACAGCAAGTACACACAAAGTCTGACCTCTGTGTCAAATTACCCTGGTCTTTCTCCCTGCAGTTCTTCTGGAGAGGTGTGGAAGCTTCTGGGTCTCACCGCTGACCTCATCCTCACCTTTTGAGAAAAAATGTTGTGGACTAACTAGGAACACTACTAAATGACGAGGTCTTCATTTTCTGGAGTTACAACAGCCTTACAGAACCAAATCTAATCTTACTCTGCCAATAGCCAACTGCAAACCCTCATTACCTTTCGCAGGGTTAGCATCAAGGCCCTTGGCCTGATTCTGCCAGAGCTCCAGGCAGTTTTAGATAACTGCTCTCACAATATCATTTGTCAGACCAAGGTTTTGGCTTACACAAGATCAGAAGGAAAAACAGTTATCAAACACATTGCCATGTTGTGGTTCCAGTGGGAGAACACGGGGAAAGAAAACTGTTACTAAATCTTTCAAATGTTACATTATTTTAACTAACTTCATCTTCAGTGTTCTTCACAAATTAGTAAAGTTAATTTACAAACAGAAGAAAAAACCGCCTACCCATTAGTAAAAAATGGTTTTTGAAATACTTTAATTATAGTAAGTAATGAAAGGAATTGGAAAGAAGCCCGTGTTCTGTAAATGTGTATGCTGACCATGGAAAGTGCCAGTGGGTATATATAGAGTCTCATGAAAGACAGAGGTTTCAGCATTGCCCATTGCCGAGGACCAAGGTCATACCAAGTTAACACACGACACTGACCCTGCTGTGTTAGATGAGTATGTGCTGAGGCAGTGAGCAGGATTTTCCACAGCATAGTGCATTTGGGGTGTGCAGTAATTGGGCACATCTGGGGCCAAAACCATACAGAGCATTTTTCTAGGGCTTTTCTTCATATGTTTAGAGAGCTAGATTTGCATTTAGAGTTGCTGCCTATTTTATGTTTCTTGTTTTGGGAGGTTACTATGTTTTTAATATGTTAGAAGTCTTACATCCATCTGCTTTGTTCTTTCTGAAATTCTGGCCTCTTTCAGATGTTTCAGATTCGACACCTAAGAATTGAGATGTAAATGACTTCTGATGCAGTGTGTTGCATTGTTAAATGTATCTTGATTTGTGTGTTTCTTGGTGCAGTTAATAATTTTGCTTACAGGTAGCTGGAGTGGCCTGCAGCTGCTCCCCTGAGATCTGTGGGAGTCTTAGCTTTGACGCCAGCATGAGCTGGCTCTAACCTAGAGGCCATGCAGCTGGCTTTTACCATACTTAGCTGGCTATGAAATCATTGTATTAGTCAGAACAATGAGGAGGCAGAAGCAAAGCTGAAATTGAAGCTTTAAGGATCTGACTCATTCCATTTCTGGCACAAGGAGGTGCAAATTGCACTTCCTGAATTTGCCGCACACCTACCAAACTCCAATTACAGCACACCCCAAATGCACTATGCTGTGAAAAGCCCTGCTCAGTGCCTCAGCACAGAGCCACCAACTAATTTGCTGTTGGCAGCTGCTGTTTGTAGGATGTTAGCTAAAAGATGGCTATGTGCTGCTGCAACTCTCCTTACCAGTTCTGCAGTCTTTGCTCACTGTCACCCAGAGAGCTCGGCTTGTAGTAATAATGTCATCCTGAGAATCTTCAGTTGGATAATAACCTGACAGAGCAGGGCCCCCATCCTCTCTGCTGGTCATAAGCACCATATTGTCTACTTGTTTTTTCCCTCAGATATAGCAATAATACAGCTTCTCAGATGTGTTCCATCTGTTCCATCAACTAGAATAATTTTATTATCCCAATTCCATACAATTATGTCAAAAAAAAAAGCACCCAAAGCCTGCAAGCCCACTGTGGTCTTGCTGAAAGCATGTTGCAGCCCCTTTTAAGTCACAAGCCCTGTCTGAGAAGTATCAACAAAATGCAGTGGGTTGTAGCAATGTCAGTCTGATTCAACAGGTACTTGTGCATGGAGACAGCCAAAAGGTACACTCAGCATGAAGAACCAGCCAAAGGAAATTCTGCGTGCTGATCTCTGGTGGTTGGAGCAAATGTAGAGCTTTCAAGTCAGAAAAGATGGGAGACACGTTTTTCCCAGTGCCTGTGTCATTACACAAAATGTACTGGTGCAGATACCCCAGGTCGCTGCTGTTTTCTACCCAGGATACCAGCTTGCAGCTGCCTATTTAGGACTGTTACTGACAGCTACTTTGGGGGAAAGGCTGGTGCCATTCTAAGGCTTGGGACCAAAATCTGCATGAAAAATAGGGAGGTTTTTTGGTTGTTTCACCCACATTTTCCAGGCTACTTATGTTTTGTTTCCACAGTTAAAATTCACTGTGTACATTAGAGATTCTCAAAAGTGATGAAGAGAGTCCCAGGAATGATTTTTCATTAAAGGTGAGTTCGTTTTTCAGTTACATATTTATTTATACATATTTATTTCTACAGCACGTAGAAGATGCTCTCTTGATCCTCCCCGGCCTGGAAGACTACAGGACTCCAGAAAAACAGCAGTGATTCACTCTCAGATGCAGAGTTGAGTAAGAAGCAGTGAGAATGGGTAGTGCTGATGTAGAATGAGGTATGTTCACTCAATCACACCCTTCATCTTGCTTGTCTATACTTATAACTGAGTATTGACCTTGTAAGAATCAATCTATTTCCCATAGGCCATTCTATTCCCTATTTATTCTCATATTGCTTCTAATAATCCATTGTTAAAGCACATTAAAGTATTTTATTTCTGAAATATTTTTAGGCATTTCTTAAAAAATTTTGAAATAACTTTGAAGCCTTGCCTTTGAGCTGTTTAAGCTGGCTGAAGGGACAGCTGAAGTGACCTACATGCAATTAAATAGTTTATATAGTTTATGCCATAAGAAAAATATCAAAAGGTCTTACTTTTTTTTCTATTCTACCTGGGTAGAAGAAGGATTTTTGTAATGTTTTCAGGGAGGAATGCTAGAAAACATATTGAGAACCCAAAGAATACTGACAGTGATAAAATATCATCCCAAATAACAACAAGAACAACAAAAAGATAATGACTATATATGTTCCCCTTTCTGTGAATCAGAGCAGCTAAACTGTGTACAATATGTCTTAGGCTATTAACGGGTATTCTCTTTACCACAACTAATTAATTAGGAGAATTAAATTCTAAGTAAGGAGAGCTGAGATTTGTTACTTTTTCTGTTTCTGTAAAATTTTAGGCCACAGTAAATCTATGATAGCTGTGAGGTTATCGTATTTATTAAAGTATTTATATCTCTTGCTATTACTTTTTCTGTCTGTGATGGCATAAAAACCTGTAAATGCCTCTAGAAGGGCTCACATTCTAAATACGTAATGACATTCTAGACATTTTGGTTTCCAAGTAACTTCTCTATTTTAGCTTCTCTTTAATTTCTCTTGCTTCTTCTTTTACAATGAGCAATATTTTAGCAACACAGAGAAGGAAACATGCAAGAAGTACTCCAATTTGAACAGAGACAAAATACAAGGTAAGTTAACTTTCTTTGAACATACAGTCAAGTTACGTCATTTGCCTTTAATTATCAGGGTTTGATAGGCATGAGTGTACTGCTGAAATTGATTTTATATCTGTTTCTAAAATTTGTCTTTTCCAAATTAAAGTCTGAGTATTCCCTACATGAAACTCTTATCAGTAAAGGGATGAATTTAAGACTACAGTTCATGTTACACTCAAAGAACAAAACTATACCCAGTAGCTAAAAATCAAGAGAGTGGGGATACACCAGATTATTCGTTTCAGTAGTAAGAAAAACTATTTCTGGAAAATATACTTTTATATTTAAACTCTGCAAGATATATTTGAAAATTACTCTTGATATTCTTCAGTGAGTCTGCACTCTAAGATTTGAGTCATACATGTCTTTAAATATTGCCTCAGTAGGTTCAAACTTATAAAATTTTCCTACTTCTGAATTATTTTTATTTCATCATTCTCATCCTTTAAGTTCACCATGTTCCTATACTCTTGTTGTATTGTGAAACTTCTCCAAATGATATTTCTTCAATTTGGGAATAGATTATTGGTACAAAACTAAAATACTTTTGAATATGTCCCATCTTCTTAACATTTTACCTATAGCTAACAAAATTCTTTCTCATGAGTCTGAATAAAACTGCAACAGACTAGAAAGTGTTCAGCATCAATTCCCACACTTCCATCTTAAACTAGTCTTGTCCAATTGAAACCAGCAGTACCCTTTGGCTTCACTGGAAGAGAGTCCATTATTGTAGCTGGAATTATACATAATTTTCTGTCATCATGTGGATAGTTTTTTCAGGATAGATTCAGTCAGCTTGGTGGTGTTACAGAGTTTAGAAAGACCTTATCTGAATATCAATCTAACCTGTTAGCAAGTGATGCCTTCCTAGCATCTCACACCGTAATCCACATTTTTCCTTGTTTGAAGTCTCTCTCATATCAGGATTACAGTTAGAAGCAGGCCAGAATCAGAGCAGCAGGCTGCTCGTACAGTGTTATTCAGGATGAAATTCAGTTTCCTAGATGGAGACTTCCAGTGCCTTTTAAAACACTCTGAGTTACCTAAGACATCCAGATGGGGTTGTCGGATGTGATGGGGCTGTCAAAATAAGGAGACCCTTATTCTTCCGGAGCACAAAGGGGTTGAAGCATGTGACACCCTGGAGCTGCCGGGTTTTGGGCACTGTCAGCAGACAGTGTCGTCAGTACTGTCACAGCTACCAGCACTGCTGAAAGGGGAGCTCCTTCTCACGTCACACAGCAGCAGCCCTGGCTGCGGGAAGGGCCACCCAGGCTCCTGGGATAGGGACACTTCAGGACACAGCCTGAGCAGCTGGTGAATACGAGGTCGTGGATGCCAGATTGGACTGACCCTCTTGAGCGGGGGATGTTTGTTTCTGCTGGGTGTGTATTCTTTTTGATTTGCATTACCAGACCACTATAAACACTAAATATATAAGTATTAAAAATCCTTTTGTTTCTACAGTGACTAAATATTTCTTTCAGATTATTAAATATTTCCAAATATATTTAGTCAAAATTAGTTTGGAGTTTTGAAAGTCAATGAACATAGCAATGATAGACTATATACAAGACACGTTAGAGTGGTAATCTGATTTTGATTTCCTTTAAACATTTCCTAATTTATTTATCAATATATTATCATTGTAATGTCCATGGGCAGTGCCTGAAGTAATACAACTAATACATAGTGGGTTTATTATTTTGTGTAAAGGCTAAAAGGAAAGAATTTCACCTCTATAGATAGTCTAATTAAAAATGCCAAATGAAGTCTGTGATGTTTTTAAAATGAAGCTTTAGCTTCATGTAGAAACATTGCTGATGCACAAACAGGCTTCACTTCCTATCAAACTCAGTGTTAACATTCTTTAAGCTTCTGTAATATTGGAAAATTTGCAAGATGAAGACTTCCACGTGCTGTGGGTAAAGACGTGCGTGAACAGGCCCCATGACTCTGTTACAAGAACTGTAAAAATTCATAAATTGAAATTTTACCACATGCGTTGCAGACTGATCTCAATCAGCACACAGATCTAAACTGCAGAGAAGACCCTTTAACCACTGTTTTCTTTTGCCCGCACATAGGAAATGACCAACTGATAGATGAATGACTAAGCAAAGCTTTCCTTATTTATGCACATATAAAATTGACTTTCTAGGGACCCTGACAACAACAGGACTCAGTGGTTTAATTCTTCAGTGTCTATTCTGAGCATTCTAACAAAAACAATAGTAGTTTTCTGCTTATTTTATGCATCCTTTCAATGAGTTCATCATTCTGCACAGTAAATGGAAGACTGAGTACCTACCATGCAGATAGATATAGATAGATATAGATGTAGATATAGATATATAAATGGCTGAAGTAGCTAAATGCACCATTTGCTAAACAGATTATAGTAGGAGACCAGAAGGCTGATTCGTGACAATACAGTGCACTTTAAAAATAGCTCCAGACACCAGTATTGACACTGCTGAACTGCAGCTCAGTGACTGCACTGTGCAAACAGAAGCTGGCCTGTGTGGAGCAGTTTGAAGCTTTGGAGCTGTAACTCTGCAGTGATGCGTTAGTGTTAACAAGTTGACAGGAAGTGGTGATTCAGTCCCTTGGAGGGAAGCTGCAGTCACTGGTCCCTTTTGCTTAAACAAAAGAAAAATTCTAATATTTATCTTTTTATGTAAAGCTTGCACACATGCAATGTCTATCCCTGACACTTTCATCAAAATAAACTTCATATACTCTGTATTTTTCCACAGACTTTTTGCAGCCCATGTAATAATTTTAAATGCTTATCTCTTCTCCATGTGCCCAAAGGCCACACATAACTATGGAGACTCTATGTCACCTTCTTGAACCATGCAGAGTTAGGAAGAAATACCCATCCATATGCTGTTTGTATTCAGAAGTATTCTGGAAGAAGATAACTGTAGGTGAACTATGGAAAATCTACTCTAGGGTTTTGTTAAGACAGAAATTATGTGTAGTACCTGTGTTATGGCTTGTAGTCACCCAAAAGCCAAGCACAGGCTGGTCTTTGTTGTAATAAAAATGGGGTCCCTGTGCTCTCCAAAGCAGCCTGGAGACCTTGTCAGGAGGAAGCCTATGGCTAACAGCTGAGTGACAGCTGGCCATGAGCAAAGTGAAAGCTTTCACCAAGGTTGTAAGATAACTTTTGAAATCAGGACTTATGCTCTGAAATTACTCAACTGCTTTGGAAGTGCTTAAACTGTAG
The DNA here is from genome assembly GCA_013397845.1 of Melanocharis versteri. NCBI lineage: Eukaryota > Metazoa > Chordata > Aves > Passeriformes > Melanocharitidae > Melanocharis > Melanocharis versteri. Next base: position 373,005 of record VZTG01006312.1, read on the forward strand.
TATTTGTGTACATAAGTACTTTCTTAATTGATGGTCACACAGAAAAACCTGAGACTCCATAGATCATTTACAGCATCCTCCTTGCCTCTGAAATATCTTGTTTGGTTTTGGGGGGGGGCGGTTTTGAGTGCTTGTCTCTGTTCTCAAGTATTAAATTCAGTCTTCTCACTAATGTGTACTTTAGCTAAATGTAGGGAGCATCTAAAGATGCCTGAAAAACACATAAAAATAAATTAAAAGTTATCTCAAGTAAACCCAGCATTTAAGACTGCATTTAAAAGATTCTGCATTTATATAAAAATAAGAAAATGTTAGATGTTGGGGAGGCATTGAAATATCAGAAATACAAGTTTCTGAGACAGCTGAACTTCAGTGGAGAACTGATACTCGCAATAGAATAGTTCCAAAGATTTTGTGCACATAATGTTTATACTTAGACTTTTTTACATGTGAGGGTTTTTTAAGTTGCTAGTGACAACTGGCAAAGTCAATTTGTCTTTAAATGAACAATCATATCCTGCTGACTAAAATTTTACCTCAAATAGTGTTCAGAACTGACATCTGTTCAGATATTTGAAAGCAAACATTCAGCACAGATTATGTCATACTAAGTGCCAGATAGACACAATCAGGAATGTACCTTGATTTTCTAGTAAATGTAATACTTGTGAAAGATTCTAGAGTGGTTTTGTAGGCTGATATATTTTAGACATTAGGGTTATTGTATTGCAAGTTTATTTCTCTGCACTGCCCATCTTGCCAGTTGAGGGACCATCAGGAAGGCTCAGCGAGCAGCTTATTCTCTTCATTTGTTTGTTCTTGCTTTGCCCCATGAAGTGGTATCAAATGAATTGAGAACTGGCTAAATGGCAGATCTCAGAGGGTTGTAATCAGTGGCACAGGGTCTAGTTGGAGGCCTGGCAATAGTGGTGTCCCCCAAGATTCAATGCAGGGCCCAGTATTGTTTAACTTATTCAGTATTGTTTACTTATTTGTCAATGGCTTGGATAGATGCCTCCCCAGCAAGTTCACTAATGACACAAAGCTGGGAGGAGTGGCCAGTACTCCAGGATGCTGTGCAGCCATTCAGAGGAACCTTGACAGGCTGGAGATGAAGAGGTAGGCAGAGAAGGACCATCTGATGTTCAGCAAGGGCAAATGCAGGATCCTGCACCTGGGGAAGAACAACCCCAGGCACCGAGACAGCTGGGGGCCAACCTGCTGGGAAGTGGCTTTGCACAGAAGGACTTGGGGGTCCTGGTGGACAACAAACTGTCCATGAGCCAGCAGTAAGCCTTTGTGGCCAAGATGACAATGAGATTCTGGGGTGCACTAGGAAGAGCATTGCCAGCAAGTCAAGGGAAGTGATCCTGCTCCTCGACTCAGCCCTGGTGAGGCACATCTGGAGTGCTGTGTCCAGTTCTGGGCTTCTTAGGACAAAAGAGACATGGAGCTCCTGGAGCAGGTCCAGTGGCAGCTGCAAAGATGATGAAGAGACCGGAGCATCTCTCTTCCAAGGCAAGGCTGAGGGAGCTGGGCCTGCTCAGCCTCAGGAAGAGATGACTCAGAGGGGACCTCACCAATGTACACGAGTCTCTGCAGGGAGGGGTCAGAGGAAGGACCAGGCTCTGCTCAGTGGTGCTGAGCAATAGCACAAGAGGCAACGAGCAGAAACTGATGCCCGGGACGTTCCACCTGAACACAAGGAAGAACTTCACTGTGCAGAAGGCCATGCACTGGAAAAGACTGCCCAGAGAGGGTGGGGAGTCTCCCTCACTGGAGATATTCCATAACCGGCTGGATGCAATTCTGTGCCATGTGCTCTAGGATGAACCTGCTAGAGCAGGGAGGTTGGACCAGATGACCCGTTGTGGTCCCTTCCAACTGAATCCATTCTATGACTCTGTGAATCAATTTACCTATCAAAAATTGTTTGAATCAATTTACCTATCAAAAATGGTTTTCAAACAATTCTTATTATAAGGATACTTTTCATTTCCTTACTCTTTATTCACCTGTCCACTAGATGGCCATCAAAAGGAGAAAGGTAAGGACATGCTTTAGAGGTTCTAGTATATTCTTTCAGCTATGAAAACCAATGTATCACCTGTAAAGGTTACAGTAAAATCAGCTACATGTGTGCGGGCAAGCCTGTCTTATTGTGAATATCTACTAATCATGCTTATGGTTGTGGGAAGAAATAGCATCAAGCTCAATGTACAAATTATGATACTTTTGGGTTTTGCTTTTTTTTACAGGACCTGAGAGCTGGATCATGAACATAGTTAGTAATTAATCAGAGGGAAAATGCTCAGTATCAGCGCATATAGAAAATGTACTAAAAACCGTTCCTTTAAACAGATGATTATATTGTTATTACTTCACTTAGGTTGCTAATACCAGAGATAGTTTGAGAATGCTTTCAAATGAAGAAGTAAGTATTTTTCTCCTGTGCCGTCACCTGCTCTGTTGTTCCCTCCTGTGTGACCTTGGTGCAACCTGTTAAACAGTACAAGTACTTAATGTGAGAACTCCACAATTTGTGATACAGACAACGTCTGGAGTACAAGGACAAGTGATCAAAAGGCAAAGGCCTTTTGCTTTGATGGCACTTCACTGGTACCTTGCTGCATATGCTGATCTTCACAGTATTTACCACCGGTGCTCAGTGAAACACCAAGTCATCATTGTGCTTGGATTATAACAAAGCTTAAAGCTATTTACCTGTTACTTACAGAAGGCAGAAAATAAACACCTCAAGATATATTCAAAACAGAACCTTGTGGCCAACTCTGCCTGGAGCTACTTTTGTCAGAGCAGCTGGCTTTAGTTGTAGTTCATATAATCATCATTTTAAATGACTACTGCCTCTTCTGCAGAGAAGAAAAACATGATGGCCATTCAAATAGCTAAAATAAAAAGGCCAGAAAAACTATCATTAATCATGGACTGCAACTGAGTTTGCACCTTCTGCTACTTCTGATAACAGCTGTTGGAAGACACTGTGGAAACAATATTTTGCAGCCCTTCTTATTTTGTTATTTGCACTATGTTTTAACCCTGTGGTTTATGGCCAGCGAAACAAAGAACTGCAAACCAAGCTATTCAACAGGCAAAGACTTGGTGCAATTACTCACCACATGGCAAACATTAACAACACAGCAGCTATTTAGTTTGCTGAGTTAGGTGAGTGATCTTATATGTAAAACTCTAACTTTCCACCTTCTAAGAAATTATGATCATCAGCACTGTAGAATAAAGAAGGAAGTCTTGGATACTCCTGAACAAAGTGTTTTTATGACACTGACTGGAACTGTAGGGAAGTTGAACTGCTTGACTCCTTTAACTATTTTCATATCCTTGTTATTATGACCCTACTACTATGAAGCTTGCTATGAAACAAAATCAAGCAGAAGACAGAGTATGACTTGGCATGTGAGAATTCTGCAGGTTTGCCAAATGAAATCTATAACAGGATTTATTTTTAAAGAAATGAAAACCTACGTTCACTGGTAGTAAAAATGATGTTTGTAAAGAATACAAGGGAATCCATCTGAAGGTAACTATCGTTAGATAAGGAAGTAACAGCAGTAGAGTAAGTTCCGGTTACAGTCTTTCCAAATGCAAAACCAACTTGCAGAATCAAATTTCAGAGCAGTTTTTAATATCTGAAAAGATGTACACTATTTTGTCTTTACTCATACATTTAGAACAATGAAGTTTTATTAAGATTTTAGTGAACTACTTTTTTTTGGTGAATTTGTCCCTTTTACTGTTGAATTCTGAAATACATCAAAAAGTAGGAACACAAATTCTTTTTGTTTATGTATTTAAAACAATGAATTATTGACCTAACAACGCCGATACATTGTTCTTGTAGGACCACTAAAATTGCTGTACTTGAGGGAAGGACGTGCATATTTTTTTACCTTTTGCCTTCCCACATTCACTGTATGCCCTGGAAAGTCTAGAGGTTGCCTTCTGAAGTAAGGTAAAGCTAATTAAATCTTTGAGGATTTATTTTGAGAGAGGCTACCTAGACATAGAAATCTGAAAAACTAGAATAATTTTTAATTGAAAATTTTTCCAGCAGTCAACCCCAAGAGATCATTCATAAGTGCGTACACCAGAAAATGAACTGTCAGCTTTTAAATGATTATAAAACTAAAGGAAAGCAAATCTGGTGTTCACTTGCCTTTTAATGTTTAACTTTTCAGGGTATGTTTGCTTTTAGCTTTGATATATATCTGTGAAGCTAAAAATTATTTTAAAATAGATACAGGCTATACACTTCCTACTAATAGGATCCCCAAATCCTATCCCATAATGCTGAGCTGAGGAAAAAAAGTTACATTGTACTTCAGGGTGAAATTTCAGTAACTGTTGCATTACTGTACTATTCACTACATATTGACATGCACAACTTGTGACATTTAAATTTGAAAGCAGTGGCCTTGTGTACATGGTCTTACTTTTGCAGATCTAACAAGCAGATGAAAAAGGAGTAAAAAACTGCTTATTTAGCAGTGAGTTTAGATGAGCCAGTGAGATCCCTCTTTGTAACCTGAAGTACAAAAAAAAATGAGGAAGTATCAGCCCAACCACTTGCCAATTTCTTCTGGGGTCAGGCAGCAGATAAGCTGTTTTCAGCTTGGCCTTTATTTTAGCTTATTACCGTCATCATAAATACAGCACAGTTTGTACAGAGACTGAAAACTAACGCCAGCTGATAATGAGTTCCACTTCCGAATGAGCCGTGAATTTTAGGTATGATGGGGGAAAAAAGTTTCCTGCATCGCAGTATAGCAGAGAGAATGGTGTCCAGGCAATGACTTGGGACACAGAACCGGCCTGAGATTTGTGTGTAAGCTGAGCCCTGCGCGGAGGCTGCCGCTGCCTAGAGCCGCCCAGCGCTGCCTCCGCCGCCCTGCGCAGCCTCCGCGGGGCCGGGGGCTGGGCTGCTCGGCCGGGCCTTTCCGCCCGCTGCGGGGCTGCCGTGCTCGAGCGCTTGTTTAAACCAAGAGTTCGGTGAAGGAAACGTCACAGGATGTCAAAAACAACACAGGATGTCTGATCGGTACATTCACAACTCCTGAACAGGTCTCCTTCTCTTGAAATGCATACATTTCAACATCATTGAACTGCTATGTAAAAATAGGAAAACAAACTATATAATACCATAGCTCCATATTAGCAATGGAACCTAAAAATTATTTCAGACAGGTACTAGAAAATAAAACAACTTTTAATTATTAATATTTTTTTCACCATAAATAATTTGAAACCTTGCTGCTTTTCTTATTTTACCCTGTTATGCCCAGTGTTGAACCAGAGCAGGAGAGAGACTAGAAGAGTCCTGCTACAGGGAGGTGGGGAAAGTCCAAGCTGACAGGTGGAAAAAAGTGCTGTCTGTGTGAAGACTGAAGTAACATGGCCTGTTCTGAGTATCGCTTAACTGCATTGCAAATACAGGACCAGATTTAGAATAACCGCAAACTGAAACCCAAATAGTGGTGGAAACAGTCATCTCTACAGAATTTTGGTAACACAAGTTGAGTGATCGATGGGGTCTCTCTTCTGAATGTCTTGTTCACAAGCACTTGTCCTGGCAAAAAGCCCTAGGTCCCAGATATTAGGAAGCAGTTCGCAGTTTTCCTTTTCTATGGCTCCTTTGGGGTTACAGCCCCAGGAGCAGATGGTCTTAAGTTCAGTCACTAATGCAGATTTATGGTGGCTGTTATAACAATAGTAATTTTGGTATCTTTTTAAGGCAGAGTTTGCAGTTAAATTAAATTCCAGTTGATAAACCTTTAGATAATAGCAGATTTTATGCAGTTTAATCATAGTAAGATGATTATAGACCACAAGCTAAGGCAACTACAGACCTTCTCAAACAAATATGCTCAGCATGTTATATTTAACAAGACGCTAAACATTCCAGAATCATCAAATCCTTTTCTCCAGTAGAGCTCCTCTTTATAAAAGTAAGAGGTAATGCCCATGGAATCTTTGTCAAGTAGGCAAACGCAAATGAGGGATGTAACTAATATCTGACTTTCTCCTTATGAGACCTCTAAAAAGCTCTCTTAATCTACTTTTGCTTTGTTGTGCTTTTATGTTTTAAATGCATAATGCAAAATACACTATTTTGTCCCTGCTCTTCCTCTGCATTTGTAAAATGGACATTGGTCCATTGCATAGCGGCAGAGAACCTCAAAGAGCAGCAGCAGCCAACCTGCTCACCCACAGTGAGTAACCACAGGCTAAAAACAGATGAGAGCTGCATTCTGTGTAGAAAAGACACACGGAAACCAATTGTCCTTATGGTGATCCTTCTCCCTTCAGTGGGTTATGATTGGTATTGCTTGTTAATTTGTATATTCTCCTCTCTTAATGGAGAGGATATCTTCTGATGATTTATACAGAGGATTTTGGGGTGGTGACAGTGGTTGGTGGTTATCATTTCAGAGAATGTAGACAGAAGCACTTTGGAGTGTATCTTCAAGGTTGCCTTCTGTGGTGGTGCATCCTGCCGTTCTCCTTGGGCCACACTATCATCTCAGAAACACCTGTAAAGCCTCGGCCTCAACGAACAGCACCTGGACTAAGCTCCTCTTGAGCTTATCAGAAACACTGTCAGCCCCTGTTTTTCAAAAGGATAGCCTTGGAAAATTACCTTTTGGGCCTGAATAACAACTTGAGTGGAACAACATTTTTATTATCAAACTTTCAAAGAAAGTCACTGACCCTAATTGTGTCCAGGATGGAAAATTACTATACTAAAGCCAACTCTTCTGCAACCCTATAAACCATGGTCCTAAGTGAGACCGTTAGAGCTCTCCCGGACCACACCAGGCTGTGCTCAGCCTCTCCCCGAGAGTGGGACATGCTTGGAGCAGATGAACTCTCAAGTTTACTATACTTGGAGTACCTCTGCCAAACACTGCCAGTGTACCAATGGACCACTCATTTGTGACACCTTCACAACAGATGTTCTACAGTCCTGCAAAGCTTTTCAAGCTTTCCAGGAAGGTCTCTCAGGCAATGTGGTTCTGCCCCCATGTAAAGATATGTTGGGATATTTTACACGTGGACTGAAAACAGTGATTGGGCCTAAATAGGGATTACACAGCAGTTTTATAGAGCAGCATATAAATTCTCTTCCACAGGAGCTGACGTCTGCAAGCAGTAACTGCAATCATGGGATTAGTTTTCCACATTTTAGATTTTTCAGGAGAAAGCATGCTTTTACATATATTTTTACCTTTTAGTGTTCCTACTCAGAAGTAAAGGTCTCTGACAGTGAAGCACTGTGCTTTTCGGTGCATTTTTCATTGATAACAAAAATCCTGGAAATCGAGTTATGCCCTTGCTGGTATCTGCTCAGTGTGGCTTCCTAGGCCTAGAGCCCAGGATCATACTGACTTCATGGAATTTGCAGTGATGTAACAGTTTGAAATTCAGCTTGAGAAAAAAATGAAGTACATTCTCTGCTGAGTAAAGAGAAGTTGGACTTACATTATTACTTTCCAAAACAGATTCTCTCAGAGTTAGATGTTTCCAACGAAACTGGTTTGCACATTGCTGGAAAAAGATTTTGTGATCATGTTTTGCTTGTATCGTTCTGCTTTGTCAGTGTGGTTCAGAACACAAAGGCTATTGTTTAAAAAAACCATGAATGTTAATTTGCATTCCATTGCTGGGTTATTACACAGAGTGTGGAAAGAAAAAACAAGCTCTGATTTAAAAAAAAAAAAAAAAGGACATTGTTTCCTTTTCCTTTTCTTCTTCCTTGTGACTGCTTCTCCTTTATTTTAGAGTTTCTAGCCCAGACTATGCTCTTAAAGACAGCGAGTGTCTTCTAGTACTTGTAGGCAAATATAAGTACATCCACAGCTATGTCTATAGAATAAAATATTTCAGCTGGGAGGGACCCACAACAACCATCTAGTCCAGCTGCATATAGATCACCTAATAGAGCTATATAAATTAAAGAATTAATTCTATAATGATGTTTGTGAGCAGTGACACTTGCAATATACCTGCTCTTATATTAGGAGGTAATTGCAGTCTGAAAAGTCATATCTGTACTATTCCAGAAGACTCTGAGTGTAGTTTCACAAGTGGCAGAGACCCCACTTAGACCACACTGCCACATCTACCACCATCTATTGATTCTCAGCACCAGTTCTGGTGTTCACACAGCAGTGTGAGGAAATAACCTTACCAAAAGAGGACTGGTTTCCTACTGAGCTGGTCTGACTCCACATGCAGTCTCACAAGCACTAAGGCTAGAATGAGGAGGGTGGGAGGAACAGCACACAAGGAAGAGGAAAGAGTAGGACTGTTGGGACCCTGGTGACACTAATAAGCCTTTATTGGCCTCCCCCACAGCCCTACCCATGGGCCCAGAGGCTCTGTTTACATTCAATACCTCTTTCTACCACAGCCATACCTCTGCCTGTTACGTGTAGGTCCTGTTGATCTTGGCATTGTGGACTGTTCTGGCCTCAGACCTATGGACTGACTTCCCAGCCTGACCTTGGCTCTCTCCTGTCGCTGTTGTCCTGCCTGGGATCACAAGGCTGGGCCACTTCCTGGCTTGACCTCAGCTCTGCTCTGGCATCACAGACCTGCCTGTCAGTCACAGGGCTGTGTCCGACCCTCACCTGCAGACTGACTTCTCAGCCTGACCTTGGACCTGCCTTACTGTCATCAACTTGCTTGATGACCTGTTTTGACCCTGGCTACCACCCTTAGCCTGCCCTGCTCCCTAACTTCAGGATGGGAGGAGGGTGTCTGGTGAGCCACCTGCTCTGCTTGCTGCCATCTATCTCCCTGTCCCTAGGGAGCAGCCAGCCTTGACAAGGACCAGGCACTGGGAGCAGTGTGGTCTCTGCCTGGCTCCTACCAGTTTAAACAAATTACAAGGCTGTGTTAAGAGGTGGCAGGTACAATGAAGGTGGTATCAGTTCTTCCAGGAGCTGTTTCCCAAAAGAGGCAGTCACGACACTTCCCCAGGCACAGGTATTTGTTCCCATCCTTCTTCCCTGTGCCAGCGCAAGTGTTTGCACAGCAAGGCAGTGAACCAGAACAAATAAAAGTGATGCAGTTTGTTCTTGAAGGAATGGATTTAACCCTTTACCTGGATCAAGAACAATCACCTCGTGTTGAGAAGAGTGGCTGCTGCAGCTTCAGCTTCAAGTGTTTGTGGAAATCTGGAAGATCACCAAGATTAGGGGTTTTACTGTGATCCCACCTGGTGTGGGCTCCCAGGAATCTGTGTGATTGGCCTAGGCTGAAGTGAGCAATTGTGTATCTTCCTTTCTGTCACTACCCAAACTAGCTCAGGTATGAAGGTGCTGCTGCAATTACATCCTGCAACTGGCAATGTAGATGGATCTGTGGTTGTTTAGGCCTTTCTTATATAAGCAAACAAAGCACCAAAAAAATTTATCTAGACCCAGAGGTCCTGGGCTCAGGCTTTACTTTCAGTTCATATTGAACAAGGAGAGGGTCAAAACAGAAGAGTTCTGTGCCTGACTCTGCCCATTCAGTTGTGTGAGGTTGAGCCCCTTTGATACTGATTGGCTGTTTTGGGCTCTTCTACTGCTCAGCATTTTGATTGTTCATTCCAAATGTCATCTTCTGTTAGAATCAGCATGGAAGTAATGTCATGACTGGTATATCTGAACCAGCAGTGCTCAGAAGATGTTAACTTACGGAATCCTTAAGGCACTAAGTGAAATCTCCAGGAAAAAGCTCCCACCATTGACCATACTGCTAGCAGGGAAGATTGTGGTTAGCTGGAAATGGAGATTAAGCTTATGCTGCAGTTGATTTGCTTATGTCTGTAGTGTTCAGCTCCTATGTTACACTAATTTAATTTTTATGAAATGAGGAAGAAGGGAAAGTTTTCATATAAACTGATAAAGCCAGAACTGCCCATCAAATAAAAGGCATAGTCAGCATAAGCAGGTAAGAAACCTTTAAGAAGATTAATGAAAAGAGAAAATGGTAATCACCAAGAATTTCTTCAGTATTTTGTAGAGGAAAATACCTTTCATTAATTACTAGTTACTCCCTGTTGGATATTCATAAGAGAACATTTGCTTGCTTCTGCTATTAATGATGATAAGTCTGTTAAGAACTTAATTAAAATTATTTGTTTGGGGACTAACAAGATACATTTGCATAAAGATTGTGATATTCTAGAAACTGATAGAATTTCAAAATGTGTCATATATCATGGACATATTAGGAATCATTGAAAAGCCAGTCTAAAGAGTCATAAAACCAAGCAGACAAGCAGTGTTAAGTAGCAAATGATGAATGGTACAAAGGGTAGAAGAAAGGCTAAGGATTATTTTTGTCTGAAATAGAGTCCCTGATGCTTGGTAAAGATGCAACTGTTGTACCTGTTATTGTGCGCTACGTTAAATCAGACTAAGATTAATGAGTGCCAGATTAAGTGTTTTCCAGGATATTTAATAAGAAAAGGAAGCCAGAACAGCTTTTAAAAATGTTTGTTGGGTTTTTTTCCCCAAGAGCTGAAAATATTGAAGGAAATTGGAATGGTACTTGGAGAGGCATTTTATTATTTTAATTGTTTTATCCTCCTTTCTATATCCAGCTTGATGTTTTGAAGAAAGTGGATACAGTCATGCTGTCATAATTGAAGTAATAATTGATGTGAATAACACAGATGACTGATTCAGGCCTCATGGCCATTATTTAAAATATTCTCCTACTTTTAGATATGTACCTGAGTAAACCAACATAACCAGTAAGAAATTCTTGTTTCTTATGAATGATCTTGCAAAGGTCCAATGAGTAAAACTAAAAGTCAAAGTAAAGTCAAAGTAAAAAGAGTCAAAGTAAAAGAACAAGTGAAAGAAATTTACCTGCTGTACGTCCAGAGCAACACTATTTCCTTGCTGGTGAGCACTTCCTCAGAGCAACTACATCATGGTTTTGGGAGTGTTTTATGATATTTGTATCTGACATCCCACTTGCATTTGTCTGTCAACAATTCTTGGTTGGGATAAACCCATTGTGCACGTGGTGCTGGGTTCTATTCCTGAGTGAATCATTTAACCTCCCTGTCTTTTTCTCTTTCCATCCATAAAATTAGCATAATAATGCTAATTCATCACAGGCTATAGTTAGGCTCAATTAATGTTTGTAATGATCTCTGAGATTGTTGGATAAAACATGCTGTAAAAGTGTGTTATTATTGTTAATAGAGCCTTTTGTACTTCGGCACTCTAACGAAGCACTACCATTGCTTACCAGCTCCTAAAATTTCATTGAAACTCCTAAGGACTTAATGGGATACAACCTTCTGTTAGTGTGTCCATTTATCTTCCTGACTCATTCAAATCATCAGAACAGTTTCAGTTCTGCAAATGGAAGAGCTGTGGAGTTTGCGCAGAGAGAAATTATATAATTTTGTAAATGATCTAGGACTGAAAGCTTTTTAAACAGGCCTTCATTTACACTGACCTCAGTTCTGGCTGAACTAGTTCAGACTGCAGAGAGCTGTGATTTGTAGAACAACTTTCTTAAAAGGAGGTACCTATCTGGTCAGGACAATAAATAGTCATAGCTGTAGAAATGATGGCAGCAGAAGAGAATGGGAGTAGACAAATCTCAATCTGTACCATTGGAGGAACAGATCAGTAGTCTGGGGTTCATAGTTAATGCTCTTGGGTCTTGGTTACACATACCATTAACAGCTGGAACACAAAGGCTTAGAACTCCCCTCCCATTTTTCAGGAGCAGAGGAAGAAATGAAGGAACAAGCTTCACAACTGGACTAGTTGGGAGAAATGGTTTGAGATCTACCGGCCTCAAAGAGCAGCCCACATTTAGCAGCATAATGGACAGCTGAGCTTGAGCATGTGAGCCTGAATTGGATTTGTTGGTTGCATTGGTTCTACATTTGTAAGACTATTTGGAGCTGTGAGGCAGTCATCTCTACACATGGCAGTGAGATTTCTCTGTCCTGTTATGTGACATTTTATTTTATTAAATGCTAAACAGCTTTTGTGGGACTTCAAGTATTTTCTCTTCTGCTGAAATACTTCAGCTTCCTACCCCTGCTTGTTCTGGTACTTGTATTATTCACAGTTGATTTCTTACTATTTTTAATAATGAGAAATGCGTGTTATTCTCGTCTTGTTTGTTCTTCAAAATAGCTGGACAGTCCCTACTAAAGCTTTATGGAAAAAAAGCAAAGCAATAATCGAGATCATATTCACAGACTGATTCTTCTAAAAGCCATATGTTCCAGAAGTATCATTAATCATGTGTTTATAAAAGAAATTTTTTTGGTGATTTGAAAATGTAAAATGGCTGAATAGATTTTATGTTGACTACTTCAAGAAACTTCGGGTTTTTTCCAACCTATTTTTTTTCCAACCTAATTTTTATTGCCCTTCTTGTCTACTGCCTAGTATTACTAAGGATGATTCAGATAAAATTACTGTAATCTCTCTGCAGGATTTTATGTGACTCAGTGAAGTCTCTTTCCATATCAAGTCTTTGAGTCTGTTACTCTCTAAAAGAAAAGGTTGCCCCTTAAAACTGGAAGAGAAGAAACAGGTGATGTGAACACGGATGAGCTGATCAACACTAGCCAGTTGTGCTGTTTTGTAAAGAGAAAAATAAAATTGGTAAGGACATAGTTTGATAAAAATACAGTACCTACATTCACTAATCATGTGAATTAGCCAGGAGTGATAAGAGACAGAAATCTGAAACCTTTGTAATAGTGTCTGGCAGCAGTTTAGAAAGCAAGTAGGGCCCTAGGAGGTAGAATTAGATGGAGAGACCATACTCATCAGTAATTAAAGCACTATTCAGAGAAAAACCAAGACAAAACCACTTGTTATTGCTAATTATTGTGAGTGTCACATTATACAGAAATACATAAATACAACCTGTAAAGGTGAGTGCAAATATCTGTAAAGGTATCATTTTCTTGAGATTCCATGGATGATGCTACCGTTTTTAAAGACATTCTCTTTGCCATTTGTTTACAGTGAATCTCAAGTGTTGTATCCTTAAAGATTTTATAGTTTATAGAGTACTAGACTGTAAGTGGCTGTTAGAAGCATTTCACAAAAAAACATCCAGCACTTCAGTGCATCTTAACATATGACTTGTCTGTGATCCTTCAGTGTAGGAAAGCCTATGCTTTTTCCTAATGCATATTCATAACACACTGATACAACAGAGTGTCTGAATACATTTCATAATATTCAGATAGTGGCTATTTTTCTAGATTCTCAGTACTTGCCTTTTATAAAAGGAATCTCCTTTAAATGCTGCTCTACTTTTAATTCACCTGGAAAAATCCCCAACTAACAGGAACAGCAGAAGTCTAAATTTTCATCTTAGATCACTTATATATTATTTTTGATGGCCTGTTTATATGAGTGGGACAATTAAAAACGAAGGTGTGTGAATCATTCATAAGAATAACAAAGAACAACTGTTTTCCGTCCCAGGGAATAATGGCAGACTTTGTAGCCATACAGAGACACAGAAGGAATTGTGGGAAAGTCTGGGAAAACTCTCAGCCCTCAACTGAGTTAGTTTGTATCCTTCAGGCAATTTAAGCTAGATGTGTACACAAAATGAAGTCCAGGGCATGTTGGCCGAATCGGGAATAAATCTGCTTTACTTTGGTTTTGGAAAGACAAACTCTGGAGGTTCTACCATTGGTCTTTTCTTCCTCCCCCTGCCTTGTTTTCTACATCCCAACAACAACTAGCAGAGCTTTCAGTACTGAAGAAGGCAGCTTCTTCATGTAGAATGTAGCAGTAGGAATTTGGATGGAAGGCATTTGAGCAGCAGGTTAATTACTAGGCTCAATGTCTGGGTACATGGATACTTTCCTGAGTGTGTTAGGTCAGAGAACTTTAGTTCATGATAAAGGGTGTGGGTTTTTTCTTTTCCAAAATAATTCTTAATTTCAAACGGAGTGCTCATCAACACTGTGTTTTATGCAATGGCACTAGTGGAATGAAGAGTCAAACGTAATTGATGCAGCTAAATTCAGAGGCTGAAGGAGTCATTCCAAGAGCAGGTTTGCTGAAAGGCTGTAGCCAGTTCTGGAATGCCCTTTTAGAAACACCCACCCTGGATTCCCAGCTGTGCTTCATGTCCCCTTGTTGTTGCTTTGCAGGGATGGTATCACCAAAACATTCCGTTTCTTGAGGGTCGGGACTGATTCTGTCCTTTGATTGCGGTATGCTGCTCGTTTATTTGACAAACAGTTTTAAAAACAAAAGAAACAACACACTAAACAACAAACACTAAGGTGTGAATGAACCCAAGTGTATGTATGTTTGTTCATTCATTTATTAAGCATGTTCACTACTATTAAGCAGAAGTCCCACATGTAGCATGTCTTCCATATAGCTGGAGGCACAGTTTAGTCCCTTGGTCCAGCTTGGGCCTCTGTCAAAGAAAGACAGAAGTGAGCTGATCCATATAAAATTAAAAGTGCTTGTCACTTTTTTCTCAAAGTCTCCTAGTCTTCCTCCAGATATTTACTGCTACAAGGTTGGTGCTTGGCCGAGTTCCCAGACCATCAGACTGCCTTTAGAATTTCATTCTTAGGAAGACAAGGTGTGGCAATACTTTGAGACAAAAATCAGTAGTTTTAGGGCCTTCAAGTGAGTCTTTCTTTCCACACTCTACCTCCTTTTGCCAAATGATCGATGTGGATGACTAGGACTTTTCCTCTAAAAAACCATATACCAGAAGGAGGATGCTCAATATAAAGTGATGTTGGAACTCTTCATTCCTCACCAATTTTGATAAGCTATAGTATGTGAGGAGAGATAAGATGTTGTTGTACTCAAGTGGTGATAAATAAAAGCAAGAGGAAGCATGCTTACAAGTAGGATGCTTGAAATTGGGAAAGGCTGCAACACAAATGGCCTGTGAGATCCAGTGTGGATACTTGAAATAGGCTCACTTTAAGCTGATTGAATACAAAACCAACACAAGCTTATAGCATGGACAGAGATAGTCCTGACCCAGCAGAGGCAAGGAATTTTGAAGTAAGGAATCAAGTGAGACAATGCCTTGGGACTGTAACAGTTTTGGCTCAAATCATGTTAGACTTAAATCCAAGTTGCTGACTGAGAAGATACAGTATTAATATAGGTCTACCTTGAAAAATGTGACTTACTTTGTGCAACGTACAAGTGCAATTTTAAAAGTTTATTTATTTACTATGGCATATATTGTGCAACTGTAGAAGGACTTACAAACTGATTTCTGAGCTGAAATGATGTTGAGTCTGAAGCAAAATCATTGTAAATCTAAGCCTGGAAAACTATTACCGAGCACAGAAAATGGCCCATTAAAGCAAGAGGTATGCATAAAGATTTGGACAAGCTCACTTCCCTGTTCACTGTGAGATGTTTATTCCTCTGCTGCGTTCACTTCCAGCAGGTTTTTAATGCTCCCTAAATCACACAATCCAGATCACCTTGCTGTGTCTGTCCCAGGGCACTACTTCTCTGGGTGAATTAGAGTGCTGACTTCAAGAATGCAGGAACAGATATATTTATTGTGAGACTCCACTGAAATCATTGTCTTTAAACAAAACTACCGCTTGCTTCTGAAATAATAATATCATAATTTAACAAACTGCTCCATATAGCCCAAATCTTCCCTTCTTGAAATCTATAGGAGCTTTGCCATGGTTTTAAACTAACATGACAATATGCGTTTGAGAGATGAACATAAATAAACCTCAAAATTAATCCATATTTAACATTCCTAAATTTGATATATGGTGGCATCTATATAATCAGACAGCTCATACTTTTAAAAGCTCAAAACAAACAAAAAATCTAAATAAAGGCTTGCTAAAATCCAAACTTATTTCGTAATCATGCATTGGAATAGCAGTTGTTTTTGCTGGTCTGATCTGCCTTTCTGTTGGCTGGATTCCCTTTCTGTGACAGATGTGCTATTTATGGAAGGGGATTCTGAATATTTTAAAGCACTGACTGTTAGGAACATCTCATTCCTTTAAAATGGAAGGGAACAAAATGCCAAATAACTTCCCAAAGAAAAAGCTCCAAATTAAACAGATACCTATTTAATCATTAAAAAAAGAAAGAATAGGGGAAAAAAGCAAAATCAGATTGTCTATTTTTTTAAAAAAAGTGAATGCATATGTACAGCAGCCTAGTTTCTGCTGTGCAACATTTTCTGATTTAATACAATACTTGGTATTAGTCTTCAGTTTTAAAAAGAGGTGCTCTTTTGGAGGAAAAAAAATCATCAGGTACACAGGTTCCTAGGGAAAGAATATGTGTTTGAAAATTTGGCTGCTTTCTTCCTCAGCCGTATTGGCAGGTCAAATGAAAGATAGCGCTTCTCTGGACAAATCTGGCCTCACCAGGAGCTGTTTATTTCTGCAGTTGGTCAGAAACCATCTAGATTTACTAATACATATGGTAAACAATGGTTACCTAAAGAAATCTTCCAGTGAAATATTTTTTAGAGCTAACACATTAATCTTTACAGTTCTGTTCTTGTGATGGGTATCAGCTTGCGGTATTTGCAGGTAGAGAGATAAAGAGCTGAGAGAAGTCACTGACAGTGGGGGGGATTCTGCTCTCTAAAGAGGTAGATCTTTTGGTTTGTTTTACCTCACCTGATGGTTTAGCCTTCTGGGAAGGTAATTCAGGTTATAGTAAACTGCAGCATGGTTCTCTCATTCTTCCTTTGGAGACAGAGTAACTGAAAATAGCACCAGTTTTGCCTATTAGGTTGTGTTTTTTTCTTTAAACCAGATTGGCAGTTTTTCATGCTTTTCTCTTTGCATATTTTTCATTATACATGCAAAATATTTTATTATGTTTTTAACTTTCCCAGATGATAACCCTTTTTTGACATTTACAAAAATCTAATTCTCAAAATTACTCTTGCAGTCTCTGCAGAGGGTGATACCAATTTAACGTATGCGGCTGAACAACGTGCATGCTATTAATCTCAGAATGTAACAGAAAGACATTAAGTAGGTGATGTGAAATTTTTAATTATCATTATTATTATCATTATTATTTTTGCAGCTCTGGTTTTATATTTCTTTTTTTTTTTCTTAAAGACGACAGCACTTTAGTATCTGCATTGACCTCCATGATGTCAGAATGTCATTGTGCAACCGTAGCTAAGAAAAGCCGCCGAGAAAAAAAAAAACAAAGGAGCTTTGCGTCTTCCAATAACATGAGATGTGCATATACAGTACGTAGCATTTTGGAATTTATACTGTGGTAGTGAGTTGTTGCTTTCAGTTTGATTAGACAATCATTGTTTCGTTTTCCTTGCTTTGACAGTGAGTATGCTTGCACACTGCTTAAGTCTTCTTAGTGTTATCTAGGTCAGTGTACTTAGGATAGCTTTTATGTTTTGTAAGTCTGACAGATACCATGCTTGACAGAGATCAGCAGCAAATTTTGTTTTATTTGTTATATCTGAGGATAGAAAAATATCTTAAAACTAATCAGAATTGTATACCACATAGCACCTACTGTTTCTGCATTGCAGATATATTTAGCTCTAACACTGCTTGTGGTTAACAGGGTGTAGCGTAGACACAGACAGCTGATCATGCAGTCAGACCCGGTGCTCGTGTGGTTTGTCAATACTGCTCAGGATTTTGATGGACTGTAAAAGAGAGAAAACAGAAAGGAGAGAAAAAGAAATGTTTTATTTTTCTGAACATTAGACCTTTAGCTATATTATTTTTGCTATCACTGGCTTTTTATTTTATTTTTTAATTCTGAAACTTAAAAATTAAGACAGCACAGCAAATGCATCCAGGATTTAATATGTGCGACGTGAAATCTTTCTGCATCGAGAGGATGTTGCTGTAGTGGATGCAGCGTTTCTCCAATAAGCAAGAAGACTGTTTTGTTTTCCTCGGCAGGCGACTCAGCCATTGCACAAGCAGATTTTGATAAGAGTTTGAAATGCCTACTACTGTATCGTTGTAGAATTTGGAGTTTGCTAACAGTGTTAGTGACTGGAGCTCATCTTGCATCACCAGTTGATGACAATTTTCTTTGTTCCCTCCCACCCAGTTGAACCAAGACTCTGTAGCTGATACGCAATGTCACTTACAACATTAATCAGATACTGCATTTAAGGTGAGCTGTCCCCTGCCTCCTCCCTTACCAGAGCTGTGCTGCAGTATGTATCTTACTCCTGTAAGCCTAAAATGGCAGGCAGGATTAACGTTGCTTGTGCTGTGTGCATGCTGTGTATTGAATTCATTATACTGTGCCTAGTATCTCAAATGTGAGTATGTAAATGGTCTGTGTGCCATGTCATGCAGTAGTGAAGACTGGTTTGTGCTTCATTACAGGCTTAGATATTTGAGCATCACCTTAAGAATTCTTTTTTCATTTGCAATGTGGTGAGCTGTTAGCTTGTCATCACATTCAAACTACATTATTAGCCCTCGGAAAGGAAAAAAAAAAAGCAAACTGTGCTTCCAGATGGTGTCACCCTTTTTCTTCTTGCATTTACTGTAGTTTAAATAATGTATATTGTATTGTTAATTAATGTGAATATCGAATTAAAGCACTTGAAACTTACATATTTATTATGCAGGTAGGAGGCACGTCGAATCTATTTTTAACTCTTACGCAGTCCACGTTGTGCAATGGGCTTTGGTTGTCGAGTTTATATTTTCAGCTGTGATATCAATAGGTTGATTTTCAGTAAATGTGACAAGTGGCCTTTGCAGTGGTCAGCTTCAAGCTTTGAACCCTCTGAGGAGGAGGAAAAAAAAAAAAGCCAACCTTGTTTTGCAGTTTCGGAAAACCTTGGATGAGGACGGGTTTTTTTCCCACTCCTGCTTTCCCTGTTGATAACTCAGTTCTCCTGCTCACGGTCTATTCAAGCTGCTTCCCATCTGAATTTTGACAACTGCTTCTAAAAAATTATCAAGAAGACCAAGAACAGAACTTATCTCCATCGCTTTACATAAAAATGGCTGGGTGCATTGCCATGTTAACACTGCTCTAAGTGGTACATGCAGGTAGGTTGAGATTTGCATGTTTTACTGTTTTCTTGGTCAGTGTTGCAAGAACATGAAATGGGCTTTGGAATGTAGTTTTCAGCTTAAAAATGTACTAAACTGTTAATGAAAACAACCTATATTAAATTGTTGGCTTCACATATTGGCATGACAATTACACTTATCTGTTTTTTTAAAATCTATTGTGAAAGTGGAGCAATCATGTCTGTTAAAATAATCATATGTACTAAGGGCGTGGCAACGCTTATGCAACAAAAGAATTTTTGAAAACCCTATTGATTCCATTACATTTTAAAGCTGACTATAAGCATTACTAAGCTTGCAGCTAAAAGGCAGAAATAAAAATTGAGGGAGATTAGAAAAAAGAAAAATATTTGAATTCTGTCGTAAGCGGTTTTGTGTTTTGTGCGAAATATTAAATAAAGAATAATATGCTTTAATGCTTATATTTTCAGTATTGACTACAAACATAAACATGCGGTATTTCTTTTTATTTAAAGGTAGGAGAACTTTAAAGAGAGAGATTGATATAGATGGCCCTGTCAGCTTAAACTGAATATCAGTTCACTGAAATGTGTTTTACTTCACACAACAAAATATTACGAAATAAAAACTTAACAGCCCTAAGTAGAAAAACCTGAATTTGAGCATAGAGAATAACAATAATTATGAGTACTGTATTACTTACACCAACTTTTATAATATATTTGTTTCACATTAATACTGGGCCAGAACCAGTTTCCTTGGCAACCAAATCCTTCAAAAAGGTTCAATGGTAGAGATGTAGAAAGATGTTATTCTCTTTAATAGCAATATCACAATGCAAATGGAAATGTCGTAGTTGTTTCCTCTTAGTTGTAACTGAGAATGTGATCTCACTTTATGTTTCCATGCGGCTATCAGTTCTTAAACGATGTCATGTTTATAAAGCTGTACACACAAAAACCTGTTTTATTCCTGGTTTGCATTGGTTGTTCTCAGAAATGTACCCTGGTTTCTTTTTTTAATTTAGCCCAGTCTTGCATGTAGGTCAAGGTTTTCACTGTGTGTATATAAAGTGATAGTTTTATTATCACAAGTATAAAAATATCACTAAAACATTTAGCAGCTGACTAATGTAGAGAATCAGAGGTATGTTTAAACCTCTTTTCACCTTTGCTGAATTTAGCCACAGTAATGCTAATAAACCTTACTCTAAATAGTGGACCCATTCTGAAGTTCAGGTAAAGACCTGTGTTTAAGCATACTGCAAAAGAACTCCTGTCAGACCTTAAACAAGCCTTTAGAGAATAAGCTTACTTGCGGTCTGCAGTAATTTGCAGACCTTATAGATTTTGCAAAATTTAAGTATTATAATTCTTTATTTCTATTTTTACCTAATTTTTTTACAGTGCCAGTAAAGTAAAATATTATGTATACCACAGGTAACTGCCTATACAGATCAGATGTTACTGAATGTCTCCACTGAGCTTTTAATGTAGTTTATCTCCTCGTCGATCCCCTTTGTACGTGACTTGAGAAATTCTCACTACTGCAATGAGACTTTTGCAGCAGGGAAGCCATTTTCCTTTCATGTCCTTGACTTTAAAATGACTGAGTATATTTTGTGTGGAAGAAGACTCAGCACTGAAAGTGAATGCAGAGGAGGTATTTAGAAGCACAGCCAATTATCAGTAATAGCCTTGACAATATGAGTAATATTAAACTAATTCTCATTTACTTCTACATATACCAGTTCAGTGCATTCAAAATGAACAGAGTATAACTGTTCAGGAATATGACTTGTCATGTGTCATAATAGGCAAATCCTTAATTATGACAATAAAACAATTTGATTCATAATTATAAGATTAATTTAATGCAGTGCAGTATTCCTCTGTTCCACCTAAAGAAGCAGAACTGAAAATGTAACAGACAGCATCTCTCAAGTGACGTATTAAAGTCTGCATTTTTTGTAATTTGATTTATCTCCAGTAGCTTGCTTCTGCTGATTATTTTCCTGTCTAAAATGTTAATATGGAAGGCACCATTAAATGTACTAAGAAAGTGCATTTCTTTGATTATTTCTTGTGTGGTTATTTTTAAAGGAAATGCTGAGCAAATGCTATGTCGAATCTATTTATTGCCTCTGATACTTATCTTTAGAAAAGACGAGGCGCTTAGCAATAAACTGTTTTTATTATATCTTTGTGTTTAAACATACCCACTCAAGGCATTTTTAAAAAGTAGCTCCATTACATGAGCACATTTCCCTATGGTTGTTTTAAATCCATTTGCAGATTTGCTCTTTGTTAAGGGGTGCAAGTCCTCTTGTAATGAGTATGACTGAGCTCAAGTGCTTTCATGAGTCCGGAAAAACTCATTGGCAGCCTGCGAACGGTAATTTCTTCTAGCGAAATAAACAGATTTCTTTATTAAGGAGGAGTCCAGTAATTAGCAAGCTGTTTCCAGTTTGACTGTTATACGTGGGTTGCTGTATGTATTTCAGTGGCGCTTACATCCAGCTAACGCAGAGTGTCAGAATGTTGTAGCCAGAGGTGCCATAAAAAATCTTCTGTAAACTTCATCCATTTTATTCTTTGGCTGAGGGGGCTAACCAGGGCATGGAGGAGCAGGTGCAGTTTTTCCCACCTCCAGCACAGCCTGCAAATGCTATTGTCAGGGGGGCTTGTTGGGTTTTTTGGGTTTATTTTGTTGTGGGTTGGGGGGGGGTGCAGTTTTATCATAGAAGTCTAATTGTTGATACTGAACCACCCTTTTTATAATTGGAATTTATTCTTTTATCCATGCAAATTCCATTTCTGTGTAACAGAAAATCTAAACAAAGCATGAGTAGAAATGAAATCAAACTAAAAAATTATTCACTTGGACACTGTCCTACTTGTTTTTCAATGGCCTTTCTAATTAAGGTTACTTCTGCCTCTAAACTTTTTTATTTGAAACTTCAGGTTTCTTGGTGGGAAACTATATGTTTAGATAATATTTGTCAGACTATTAAACAGATTCTGGTAATAATGAATAGGTACCAATTAACCCTTTTGAGGTATCCAGTGTCGGTTGTACTTCATCACATAAATTGCTTTACTAAGTATTAAAAGGTATTATTATGGATAATATTGTATTTGAATTCCAGTATTACCAAATTTGGGAAATCTTTAGCTTTGGTAAGATCTTTTACTGTTGGATTCCTCCAAACATGATGTTTAAGCTTCCCATTTATCATATTTCGGTCATATATGAATATGCCTTTATTGGAATTGGAGGTAATAATAATGAATTAATGCAATTTTCTTTCATTCTGGCCTTTGTTAAGGGCAGAGGTGAGCTACAGATTTCTTATTCAAATTAACATATACTAAAAATGTACAAGGCTAAGCCAACAAAAAAAAATTAGCTCACCTTCTTACCTTTTAAAGGCAAATAATGGATCCTGTATTTCCTGCACAATGTTATTGATAAGGGCATACAGTGTATTTGCAAATGGAGGATGGAGCTATGCATTCTTAATTGCTGCTCCATACTTGCTGCTGTATGAATGCCTATCAGCTGAGTCATAAGGCCTTATCTGCATGATTTTGCAATTTCTCTATGGAACAATTTCATTTTCAGTATCTGTAAAACAAAACCCTGTTCCGCATAATTTTTATACTGTTACAGGAAAACCTTTTTAGGCTTTTTGATACATAATAATAAAATCACGATGTTTGACAGTGATGAATAATCATTTAAGCAGAGAAATACAGGAAGTGTATTCCAGAGAACAAGAGTTGCCTAGAAATGTCATTATCACAGGTACTGTGGTGATATCTGTGACAAGAGAGATCAAAAGAAAAGTGGTGGAAGAGAAAGAGGAGAAAGAAAATGTCTTTCAAAATAATTACTTTAAACTTGAAAACATCCTTACATTTCTGTCTAGAACATATCATAATGTCCAGTCTGCACGACACAGGTCAAACCATAATGAAACACTGCGGCAGAAGTTTGGTTAATGGTACTGGTTTATTGCTGGTGTGTTCTAAAATTCCCAGATGTAGATTTGGAGCCCTATAGCACCCCAGGGAAAATTCTGATGAATTACGCAATGTATGTGGAAATTAGTACTCGTCTAATAATTCAGTCATTAAATTTGGATTTTTCCCTTTGCAGGCTGATACACTGTAGCCACACAGTTCACAAAATTACTGAGATGGTTTTGCTGAAAATACCTGTCAATACCACTTTTAAAAGACTCTAACAGAAGAACAACCTGATTTTAGGTGGGTAAGTTTATGGGGTAATCTCACATAGAAATAGAGCTAAATTATTTAACACCATCACTACTGCATTACCTGGGTATATTTTCTGTTAATTTCTAATTTATTACAATAATTTAAGATTTGTTCTCACTATGGTAACACATTGCTCTATTCTCATGTCAATATTGTTGGATTTTTCCAGTTCCTGCTGGATTTCTATTGCCCTAGAGGTTGGACAAACAAAATCAGACAGAACAGTTTTTGAAACAGGTTGTTACAGCCTCCAGTGATCCGTACAAACCAAACATATTGGTAGGCACACAAACCTCCTGAGCATGCCAGAATGTTAGCTCTGGATCCCAGAGTGTTCATTACAAACCTGTGCCACACAGGAAAGGCAGAGGAACTCTCAGTGCCAGCGCCCGTTTCTGACACTGTTGTGTTGGTTAAGCCGGGTATAGTCCATAGAATCTCTACCTTTACACATTACTTTAATCAGGGACCGTAAAAAGCCTCTTGATTCATGAGCAGGAAAGAGCAGTTTGTAAATTCAGGTACAGTATTGTGATAAATAATCACAAAGGATATTTCAAAATAACAGTTCACATTTTGCATGGCTTTTTCAAATATTAGCAGTTTCCTTTTTTCTTATTGTTAAAGTCCAGTAATAATCTTGGTTAGAATAAGTATGCCTGGTATCTGTGCTTCAGATTTAAGATATATATGTATTGAATGAAAGAATCAGTGAAATTCTGATTAATTCATTAATTTTTAACGTGATCCTTTGTACCAAAGAGTATAATCCATGTTTTAAAAAGGGAGAAATCCCATTGATTTCAGTGGCACTATTTGCACAAATTTTGGTAGGAAATGGTTTGTTGCATCAGGGTCATTCTTGCTGTGGTATCTCTAAATAAGTAATTAAGGTCACCAGGCAGAATATACAGTAAGGAATCAAATTTTAAAAAAAACCAAAAAACCACAATCCCACAAGCCAAAAAACCCTCTTCAATTCCTAGAATATCTCAAAATGTTTTCTGTGATTAAATTTACTTTTAATACGCAATGTTGTGTGACACAGAAAATGGTAATGGATTTTCAGAGACAATAAAATGGCATTGGTGGGTTAAACTAATCAGTGAAACATTACAATTAGATAAATTCAGGTTACCTGCATTTACAGAAGCAATGAGCTACAAAACCTAAGTTGTACCTATTTAAAGTAAATTATCATAGAACACTTGCTTAGTACATTTTAGACAGAATACTGGGCCATAACCTGTTTCCTTGACAACCACATAGGAATAAAAGGTACATTAGCAAAGCTGCAGATGTGTGTCAGTGAATGCTTATTAAGCAGCCCAATGCATTTACATACCATGTGCTCACAATAATGCATGCATCTTGAAAATCACCATATAAAAAGATTTCTGGGCATGGCCCAATGTGGATTCCTAATACTCAAAGATTTTAACTGAATCCCCTCATGTTTTCAATGGACATATCTCTTGTGGTTTTTTATTATTGCACTTTCAATTGGGCTTGCAATAGCTGGATAAAATTGGCATGGTAGGCTTGGTCTGCAAATGGAAACCTTCCTCTAGGATTCTGAATACTTATAGCACTGCTTTCAGCAAGAAAATATGGATGGAAATGATGGGTAACGGTGTCTTTCAGAAATGCTCAGGCATTCTCAATTTGAATCTTGCACCAGCATTCAGAAGCAAGCGTGATCATATTGCTTTCCACAGTGACAAACTAAAGCCACTAAGTAAGAATGAAGCTGGTGTTGCTTGTAGCACTCTGGTTCTATCCACTGTATCCAGGCAGAGAGATATGACCCAAGTGTTGTCTTCTGCCAGTCAACAACGGGAGAAGGCAGGGCTGGAGAAACAGTTGTGGAAGTCAAAATGACAATTGATCATGGACTTTTGGAATAGTATCTGGATGTAGCATTTAGGCAGCACTCACACATTCTGTGCAAGTGTTCAGTCCCGGATTAAAAAGAAGCTCAGATAAATAAGATCAGTTCTGAGAAATTTGTGTACTGACTTCAGCAAGTTGATGTACAGGTTACTTTTGGCCTTTCTTCTTAAAGTACTAATTTATATATAAAATGAAAAGTGTATCCAACCCTTTAAGTTATCCCTAAATTATTTATTTTTAAGAAATAAGTCTAAAATCCTATTAATTAAAAATATGGAGAAAATGGGAATCTGCAAATCTTGGGTTTAAATTCAGTGGGTGTAATCTGAGGAGTTGCTTAGGTGACAAGTAGCCTAATTAAATTTGCCTTGAAATCAATGAAAAGATACCCATTTACTTTTTTGGAGTGCTTAGTAAGAGAGAAGACTTTGTACATAACAATCAGATTTAGGAAATTAGGATTATCCTGACAATGTTCGACATTTCCGTAACTCTCTACAGCCAAGTTCAGAATCAATACCAGAATCTAGTATTAATTTCAGATAATTTGAACACTGCCACATGAATCTTTTCATGATCCTGAACCATAAACAATGTGGTTATGTACCATCACATGCTACTATGAAGGCTTTTGAGTAATAAGTGTTTGGAAAATTATTAGGGAGACGCAAGTCAACTGTTGGGGTTTTATTATTATTATTATTACTAGTTGTTGTTGTTGTCGTCCCCCACCTGAGCTGAGCTCAAGATGAGCAGTTCACACTGGTGGCAGAGCAAGCAGCACAAACCAGAGCTGGAGCCATCACAGCTTTTTTTGTGCTGCCAGTGCTATCTGCTTTCACTGTAGTTCTTCTCCACTGCATGAGCAGAGGCCCTGCTTCAGCCTTTAGTTTGGAAATGTGCAGTAGGATGGAAAAGGAGGAGTAGGGCTTGGGCTGGGCCCCTTTGGTCAGCACAAAACGAAGCATGAGAATATTTAAGAGCATACGAAGTTCTTTTGTATTCAGTAAGGTGTCATAATATTGGCCACGCTGAAGTGATGACTCGGAGCAACAGCTATCACTTGTATGTTGGTTTTGGTTTATCAAAACAACAGCTAAACCAAAAATATTTTGCAAAATTTTAAGGAATACTGGAGACTAGCGGTGGCCAGTTAACAGCTTGAAGACCAGTTCTGGTTTCCAAAATGGCCGCATCGAGCCATCTGGCAGAACAACTGAATGAGATGTTTGCAGGGGCAGGGACTGAACTCTATTTCCAGTCCATCATGATTTGCTACATCAGCTGTAGTAAAGGGCAAAAACAGCTGCACTGGCCTGGCCCCCCGCACACCTCACCCAAAAGAACAGCAGCCCCGAGCCTGCATTGCGGATGCTGGCTCCTACATTCAAATGATGCTTCCTCTGAAAATTGGAAAATGGAGGCTGAGTTCAGCTGCTTTTATTTTACCTTTCTGATAACGGAACAGGCAACGGAATACCACATAGTAATTGTTCTGAATGAACAAAACCTAAATATTTCATTTGCTTCTTTTGCTTAAAGCTATTCAAATACATTAATCACTACATTTGACAACAGCAACAGTCAGCAACAGAAGAATGTCTGTTGTTGTCACTCTGTCTGTAAACATAGCTTCATGTTTGCAACTGATCTCTGATAGCTAAGGACTGATATGTCCCACAAGTGTAGGCAGCTAGAAAACAGCTTGTCAGCAGCACATTAAAAAAAAGACTTAAATGGAAAATAATACTAAGATTGTTCAGAGATAGCAAGATGTAAAGTCAGCTGATTCTTAGTAGCAGTACACCATAAGCTTTTGTATTTCGTACAAGAGAAGAATTTGGATTTATGTTATTGTTGTTGCTTCATTTTCTTTTTTAGACTGGTGAAAGAGTAAAAGATGTAGTTACACCTTTAAAAATCGCTTGTATGTGTCCTGTTTAGTGCTAATGGACTCTGATTAGGCCATGCCTAAATTTTAAGAAGGCAGCATTTCTTGGAGAAAGACTTGGTTTGGTGCACGTGCACAGCTCGCACAGTTTGAGAGCCAAGTAAGTTGTCCCAGGTTTTGCTCCTCTCCACCAGACTTGGAGGGGCAGGGGCTGCTGCAGGTGCTGTAACTGGGCTCCTTCTCCCTCCACTTGATGCTGAATAAGAGGAGGAGGGTTGCACATGGAACTCTTTCCTTTGCTCATGGACCACAAAGGGGAGCTGAAGTCACTCTGGGCTGCTGGGTCTTTGCTGTGCCCCACTCCTGAGTGAAGGGTTGGCCTGCCTGGGGGTACAGAGGAGCTGTGTTTCCTTCTCAGCAGCACCCCTGGCTGCTCTCACCTCAGCAGGGAGAGCAATGAAGATGACAGTCTATCCAAGCATTTTTCTCATGGATAGGCTGGTCTAGGCACTGAGACAGAAACCAGACAAATCCTGGCCAAAATCCTGTTGCTCATGAGAAATTTGAAAGACTGAGTAATGCTCTATATGTTGTTTTCTGCTGTTGCTTAAGAACTGAAACTGCTTGACTAGAGAGGAATATTGGCACTTTTTTTTTCTGAGGCAGTATGAAATACTCTAATGGAAAGAATACCACATGCCACAAGTTGCAGAAGTGAGATTATCAGACTTCAGCAAAGCATACCACCACCACCGTTTCAATAACCCTGGAACCGTTTTACACATTTTAAAGAGATTTGCTGAAAATTTTCTCTCTGAGTTTTACCATATGAGAAATAATCCACTGCTAAACTACCTGGACTTCCTTCTAAAAGGAACATAGTATTTGTGTGCAGTGCAATCATTTATATGTTTAATAGGAATTGGTACATATACTCCAGCAAGCTCACTATTTCTAAAGTACATAATTTGTATCGGGGCTTACACCCTGGAATCAGGACTGCAGAGCAAATGGATCTTGTCCGACTTCTCCCAGGTATCACCGTAGTGCATTCACAGGTGCGACTGCAGCACCAGTGCCTCCATTTTCTTTGCATGCAGTTGGTTTTACATGAAACATTAGAACGATAATATAAAATCTTGGATGAGGCCAAGACAGCCTTAGAAAGAATTTCTTATTCTGAAGAATATTTTTAACACGCAAGGAGCTGATGGGACCATGAATTCCCAATAGCTCAAATTTTGTGTCTGTGCATATATATATATATAAAAATTGGTACTTTCAATTACCCTACTAGTCACAGAACAGGTCATTCTTTTTTTAGTGGATGAGCTAACGTTGCCTTAAGAAAACACCCTGTTAAAAAAAAAGAGAGAAAACTTGACTCTTTTTTTTGTTCTCCATATCTGTTATATTGTCTATAGATATTAAGACTGCCAGAGCATCCAGTGTTCAAGTACAAATAAATTATTGTCTGTAAGTTGCACGTATCACCTATACAAATGATGTTTATGCACCTGATTTTCAAAACAATTTAAAAAAATCAATTTTAATTAAGGTTTAGGGGGAATTAATAAGCTAATCTTCCTTAAATTTGTTTCAAGATGCCTGTTCAGTAAGGCATTTCTTTATTTTAAGGGATTACAACAGGTTTAATTTAATCCATTTTATTGTATTGTTACTGACAACACATTTGTCACAAATACTTTTTATGGCACTTGTGTCAAAAATCTTCCTTAATACGTATGATTATGTATATACATATCTAAGAAGCAATGAAGGAACAACAGCAAATAAGCAATTTGCAAAGTCCAAGATTAAAAGTAACTTAAATGTGAGTATGAAACTTTGCTTATCCATTATCTAGGTTGGAATAAAAAAGCAGGTTGGGAAAACATTGGGACAGACTGTGCCTTCGCAATCAAAACCACTGTGATCTTCAATTATTTGTTCCCCCTCCCACAGCTGTTAGGGAACAGCTACTGGTCATCTCATGACTCAATCTGCCATGAGATTAAAGAAATAGGTTTTTGGTGGCAGAGAGCCCTAAACTAAAAACATGCTCATTGCTTCAGTAGGTGAACTTATAGGGAAGAATTCCAGTGATCCAGAATTAAAGAAGGAATTCAACTCTTCACAGAAATGCTCAGTATTTCTAAGATGAACTCTTAATGTGGATTGTGTAAGTTAGTGAAAGATGTGTGTATAAATCAGTCACTGAAATTGCTACAATTTCCTGACATGAAAAAATTTCTTTCCATAGCTTTTAACCAACTGTGAAAGTACTGATAGTTCCAAGACAGTTTTCTTGATTCTTCCAAGACAGAAGGCTAGGGGAACAAAAACCTCCCCTCTTTACAATTGATTTTGTATGTTATGTTGGTGTTAAGCAGTTTCCTGAGATGATAAGCAGCATTTATCATGAAGAGGCTCTAGCAAAGTTCTAACTTCCAGGCCCATTAAGTGTGACAATGATTAAATAGTTCATGCTCCTGGATTTTTTTTTCTTTGTCTAAAATGAATCAGTTGCTACTATTCACGGTGCTTTTAATGCATAGGTTTAAGATTTGAAAATAAAGTCTCTGTCCAGTGAAGCTTTATACACAATACCTTGTAAAAATAAACACAGGTTAGCCTTGGACAACTGCAAGCTTTAAGACAAAACCCAAAATGTTCATTTATCTAACAATGTTTTTCATCTGTCTCAAAGCCCAGTTTTTCTCTAAACTTCATAATTCCGAGTCCTGAGAAAAGAGACTTTGCTGACAATTTGCAGTGAGAAGCTGAGAGACAGTATCTGGGAGGATTGTACCAAATGTGTTGGAGCATCTGGCCAGATGAAATCAAGCTCTGTCCTTCTTTATCCAAGGGAGCGTTTGTTACTGCTTATGAACCACTAATAGTAGTGTTCTGCTTGTTTCCTGAGGCAGTAAAAAATACAAGGAAACCTAAATTATGAGAAAGAATACTACTTAAAACAAATTTCTTCGTACAATTTGAGTTTCTATATATGCTTTTAAAAAAGATAATATAATCAGATAAGGAAAAGAGTAAACGTGACTATAATTCAGTAATCAAATGGAATTTATTTCAGGTATTTTTTCAAGGATATGTTTCTCTGCTTTCTGGAGGGAAGCGGCAGAAGGTAGCACAGAGCTATCTATGCCCAGAAACACTTTCTCTTTCTTCCTAGCAGAAAGGCCTGGAAGGACAGTCAGGCATTGAAGTCCTGCGTTAGGTCCAAGAGGAATTCTCAGGGACGTGCACAGCGCTGCACTGATGGCCGTGGAGCAGGCGCCGGGTGCCGGGAGCGCCGCGTTTCCTCGTCGCTCTAAATGCACAGTGGTTGCCTACGAAGAGCCCGGCGGAGAGGCCGCGGCTCCCGCTGGCCGCGCGGGCTGAGCACGAGGCGCTCGCGGCGGAGCAAGGACAGGGAACACGCGCGGCGGCGGAGGGCGCGGGCCCGGCCCTGCCCGGCAGACCTCGGGCGATCCCATTGCCGGGATCGGCACAGCAAAATGGCGGCCGCGCCGTCCGGCCGCCGCCGGCCCGGGNGTGTCCGAGCGAGGCGCTGCCGAGGCCGCACGGGCTGTTCCGTGCGGTGGGAGAGGTCATGGGAAGCGTAGAACAGGGAGGGAGAGAAATGAGGTCGGGATGCTGATGGTGGGAAAGATCTCAGCTCTGAGAGAATGGTTCGTCGCGGGGCAGAGGAGGTCTGTTAACGCTGACATACTCTTAGGCTAAATTCCATCACCCCAGCCCCCCCAGCTGTCTGAATTAAAAGAGGAAAGCGCGAGGCTAAAAACATATCAAGTCTGTAATGCTGTTCTACAGCAACAGGAAAGGATGTGTGAGGAGCGAGCGTCCAAAGAGAAAATCTCTCAATGCATTTGAAGAAGTAATGCGTAGCTTTGTAGAGTGAGCACTAAGCTACACGCTCCTGCGAGCTATTGGAAGTCATTAGGCATTATTTACATCATTAGACACCATGAACACGGCCCTGCATGCCCGAGGTTGCAGGGAGGCTGCAGCACCCTGATCGAGGCTGCCCTGCTGCCGACATGGGACTGGTGAAATAATTCCATTAAAAACTGGGCAGTCCCCGTAGCAGTGATGGTTGGACAGTAGGTTTCCAGGTAAGCAAGGATCAGAGCTGGGGAGGATGTGTGGCGGGGGCGTATGTACTTGTTCGGGGTTTTTTGTTTGTTGGTAATTCCTGACTCCATTTCGGCTCTAGAACAAAACCAGCATCCTTTAGGAGACTTAGATACAGGTGAATGTTCCTCCTCAGCTGGGGAAGCCGGCTGGAAGTAAAACAGAGACTTCAGAGTACCTTTACAGAGGTAGGGTGAAACCGAACATAAGGAAGGTATGGAATGAATATATTTCTGTAGTGTCCTGTTGGTTAGTACCAGAAAATATTAGCACTTTAAAATCCCAGTAGAAATCTATGGAATAAGAAAACAGGGAGAATTCTTGCTACAGTTCACCATTTATCCTGCTGTTTTTGATTTTGCTTGGGTACTAGCAACTGCCTCTAATGCTTTGGAGTTTTTTTGTTACGCCACTAGCTTGTCAAATTTAGCTGACTGAAGTGGAATAAAATAATCTTATATGTAATGGGGTACACTTGCCTGGCAGTGGGTTTCAAAAGATTAGCAGAAGTTAAAAGAATACTCCTAGATTGTAATAGTTCTCTTTGGTAGTAAAAAATTTGTATTTTGTATTCATGGGCCAGTAAAACTTCTTCTGAACTCTTTGCTGACTTCAAAGTAATGTTAATATAAAAATTCACAGTAGCTTCTACTCTCAGCTGTGTCCATGTAGAGCTGGCTTCTGCATTTATAATTAGCAGTGTCATCTGTGAGGCATAAGTAGTCAAATTTGTGTTTGGATGCATCAGTCTCCGATCTTGACATTAACTTTTAATATTACTTATTTTCATTTATGACTGTTGTCCTGGAGTGGTGTTCTGTTGTTATCAGAAAAGGTACTGTTAAAATTTAATAAACCTACTGACCATTACACTTAAGTTTCAGATGAATATTTAAATCTTATTTTTCCAAGTGATTCAACAGCTTTTAATGGCAGGTTAAGTCTGTTACTGTTTTTGCAGAAAATCTGCAAATAGTACTGTAACTCCAAATCAAAAATTCTGCTGTTCTGAACCTGAAGTTACTCATAGGTGTACCAGAGACCATTAGGTAATGCTACAAAGGTACTGTTCAGATTCCTAAGAAATTATTTATGTCTGGATTGAGAGTAAGAAGTATGAAAATAACAGACTTATGTCAAAAAAAGAGGGATTAGTTGGCTGAGGAGTTTTGTTGTCTTTTAACAGGTCAAATGGTATTTACATGTGTTTTGGGCAAAATTTACAAATAAAATGAAAATTTCTTCCATAAGTCTATAATAAAAATCGTACAGAACAGTTACATTCCGAATGGACTTTCCAGTGTTTTAATGAAAAATATTTAATAATAACACATCTGAAAAGTTTGATCTCTATGTATCGTGGTTGTTGGTAGTGCTCCCTTGGAAACTGAAGAGCAGGTTTTCATTTTATAGTATGAACTGCAAATGGAATGTAAAATATTCCTAAAATACTCCATTTATGTTTGTGCTAGGTAGGGCATTTTGATTTTATAGCATTTCAGACAGGTTTTTACAAATGTGAGAAGCAAGACAGGTGAAATAGAAGGCAGTAGAGAATCACTACAGACATGAATAAATGGACTGTTTGAGGTATGCGTAGGTTGAGATGAAGAAGCAAAAACTGTTGGCTCTGAAAACTGATTTGCTCTGGATTTTTTCTGTATGACTTTCCAATGGGATATCTAGCTTATGGTTTAGCACACAGAAAAAAAAATTAAATTACCAAATAGCAAATGATAATTTCTACAGTGTTGATACAAGGAATCTAGTTTAGTATTTTACCGAGCATACCAAAATATCCATGACTGCAAAAGCTGGCAATCTATATACGTGGCAAGTAGAAATTAAAAATATTCACTTTTGTCCTTAGGAGGATAAATTTTGAAATAATAAGTTGAATAATAAGACTGGTGCTAAACCCAGTTGGGTTTGTGTGCCTCTCAGCATGGCAGTAGCGGTCTGATACACTTAGCAAACAGTCTGTCAGATGATGTGTCGTTGAACTAAAACCAGCTGTCTCCAATAAAGAAACAGAAAAAACACAGGCAAGTTCCTGTGGGGCAGTTCACTGGGAGGTAGAGTTGACATCATTTATTTCCTACACTCAGGAAATAACCCTATCAATAGCTCCTGTTGTGAAATGTTTTTGATGTCTGACAGTTGGTTTCTAATGCCACATCACATGAACAAGTCAGATGTAATCTCAGACATTGTCAATGAGAAAAAGGAATCAGTTATGGAATAGTGGCTGCTTGCTGGAAGAAAAGTATTGTCAGTATGCTTTCTGTAGACTCCATATGCCAGAAACTATCTACAGTTACATCTGGGTTTTCAGATACCAGAGCAGGTAACTGTATCTAACGACTGTGAATTTCAGGTTGCCATTCCAGATCGGTAAATATTCCTTATTTTAAGCCAAATTAGGGTCATAAACAAACCCATCATAAACTACGATTTTAAGATTTCAAGGCACAAAACGATGCATCTAGATTTACAGATTATTTTGATCAAATAATAAAAATAATATTCATGTATATTTTTATCACTGTTATATTGATGAATTCATTTCTTGACATCCATGGCATATCATGGGAAACATCAGAGGTAATTTTTGTGGATCACAGTTTTGTTCTGAATTCTGTGCATTGAAAATTCTCAGCCATCAAAGTCTACTAGAAATTTTGACAATTTGCATAGACAACACCTTTCCTGAAGCAGTGGCCATGCTGCTAGGTACAAATTTTACTTCCAAGCTTCACCCATAATGTACGAATTTGGGTTTGTCTTCACAGTAAGGTTGTTGCTGCTTTTTGTGTAATTTGATTTGCAGTGAAGTAGTTTGTGGATTTGTGATAAAAGTGTCCTAAGTGTAATTAGATTACTTAGAGCAGGGGTGTTGGACTTGTATTACTTAACTTCATGATAAAGACCCTATTTTCCAGAAGGGATTACTTCCCAGTATATTGGGTGAGAGAGACAATGTGTTCTAAATAGCCATTGCTGTTTGCTTAGTGAATATGGGTCAAACCTTTATTTTACCATTTGGATCAAACCCATCTTATGGATTGGCATCCTTAACATAAAATATTTGAGGGTAAAGGTCATAATAAAATTTTTAAAGCTGAAAATTAAAGTTTGGAGCAGCAGATGGAGTGTTTAGAAGGTAATTCCTAACTTGGAGTGTTGTAATATTTTAGCCTGTCTTAGAAAATATCTGTCAGTAATGTTCTTTAAGGTACATTTTGCTTCCACAAGTTTAAAGAAAAGGATCTTTAAAAAGGGTGATTTTTTTACTATAGTGATTGGTAAGTGTCAGTAGCACAACTATTTCTTCATGACTTGAAGTCAGAAATGGACAGTAGTAGTTGAAAACACTACTCCAGAGATGGGGAAAAAGGAACAAACCTCATTATGTGGTATAGATCTGAATTTGAGAAAAAACATCTGGTGAAGACAGAGATTTTCACCAGATACAAAATTCAGTTGGCAGAAATTGTCAAAATTCAAATTCAACTGGCAAATTAATACATTCTTTCAGAATATTTTTCATTCATATTTTGCATATCTTATTTCAACTGAATGAACCAGTATATTCCTATAGTAACAGCCTGGCTAATCTAAATAGTTTTTGTCAGCATTAAATCTCATTATTATATATTAGCAGTTATTTAATGGTACTTATTATTGCAGTTAAATCTTACTATTTGGAAGAAATTAAGAACACACTATGTAATTATAAAGTGTGAATACTATATCTCAACTATAGCTGAAGAAAAAAAAATCTCTTATTTTCTGCTTGTTATTCCATTATTTTCTACTTGTTTAACTCACAATTTTTCAGTAATTTTAAAGTAGTGTAAATTATTGAATAAATTTAATGACTATTCAAAAAAATTCTGTTCACATGAACAGTGTTACAGGTACTTCACTGTTGTCTACCAAATTGTGTTCCTTGTGCACTCATTTGCTTATAAAGCTTTATCCTGTAGCTGAAGATTCTCTTGCTGTGATTTAAGTATGAGCTTAGTAAGGAGATCAGATGCAGTTGTGTTGTGAAGTCGGTGTCTGACAAACAGCCCAGAAAGCAGAGTCCTTGCTCTGCACAGAACCATGACAACCCAGCCTTCCCCTTCGTGTGTGCCAGGTCCCTCCGTGGCGTGCTGGGGAATTCCATCCAGGCTTCAGGGAGTCCTTCGGGGTGACCCTGAGCAGCTGCACCCGCTGGCACAGCAAAAGCCATCGGCTGCATTCCCAGTGAAAGGCACAGGATGGACAGCAGGTCCACGCCGGGAGGGAGTGGGAGGGATCCTCTGCCTCCTGCTGAGGGAGCTACTGGCGCTGCTGCCTCCTTCATCTGGACAGACATTTCCTGCAGTAGTGTTGGCACCAGAGAATATAAGATGACTTATACCTGAAATATTATGACAAAATTTTACTCATTCTTAAACTTTAAAAGTTAATAAACTAAAAAAAATTACATAAAATAATATAGAACTATAAACTTAATCTGTAACTGAAATGCATGAAAAATGCTTTCAACATATATTTACTTTTTTTCTCTTGCAGATGACAGTCATGTCCCACTCAAAGGATCTCAAGGACGACTTCCACAGTGACACTGTACTTTCCATTTTAAATGAACAGCGCATTCGGGGTATTTTATGCGATGTCACCATAATTGTGGAAGACACCAAATTTAAAGCCCATAGTAATGTGCTGGCAGCTTCAAGCCTTTACTTTAAAAACATTTTTTGGAGTCGTACTATCTGTATTTCAGGTCATGTACTGGAGTTAGACGATCTCAAAGCTGAAGTGTTTACAGAGATACTGAATTACATCTACAGTTCCACAGTAGTTGTTAAGAGGCAGGAGACTGTAACGGACCTTGCAGCTGCAGGGAAAAAACTGGGAATATCATTTCTAGAAGACCTTACAGATGCAAATTTTTCAAGTTCCCCCTGCCCCTATGCATACTGTGTTAATGAAAAAGGGACTGTCAAAGAGGAAAAACATGAAAAGCGACATGAAGATTCTGCTGTGACAAATGGACCACGAATTACAAATGCATTCTCAATTTTTGAAACAGAAAACAATTTGTTTTCTCCCCTTGATTTGAGGGCCAGCTTTAAAAAGGTATCTGAGGCAATACAAGCTCCCAACATCAGCCTCGACAGAAGCAATGTGTGCAAAGATGCTGAGCCAGCCAGTACCTTGGCTGAACACTCCTATGCAGTTTCTTCTGGGGGAGATACTTCACAAGGAGCACCTTTTGTTGAACAGGACGGCAGCCCTTCATACCAGGTGGGCGAGGACCGCTATGAAAATCACCAAGCCACCCCAGTCATCCAGCAGGGAAAACAAGCAGGTAGTACTCCTAAGTCAGCCTTTAAGCCCCAGGGTACTGGTTTGGCTGTAGCAAAAGTACCAGCCTCTACAGTAACAACTGCAGAAGCCCAGCACGAAGCAGTTACTGATCAGACAATTGCTTCCTTTCCAAAATCTCAAAATAAAGCAGGAGATTTGCATGTACCCAGAGAAGAGGAAAACACTTCTGCTAATGTCTCTGCATCTGGGGTGGCTGTCACTCCACCTGTTCACAGTTGTAACTGTTGTGCAAAATCATTCAATGACCGGGCGTTACTCACTGCGCACCTTCAGCTCCATTCAGAGCATCAGGAAACTTTCATATGCAAATACTGCAGCAAGCAATTTGCAAATCTAAATATACTGGAAAGTCATGAACAAGTCTGCATGAGATCAAGTAACTTATCGGCTCACAATGGAAATGAACAAAATTTTGCAGATAACTATACTGCTGCAGAGGGACGGAATGGAAGTTCATGTGTGAACACAGAGCCCCTGTTGTCTGAAAACAGCATCACTGATTGTTCTAATGCAAACTGCACTTTACCAGAAACAGATCATTTGGTTAAAGTTGTTGATGGGCAGATATTATACACTTGCGTGGTTTGCAAGCGTAGTTATGTCACATTGTCCAGCCTTCGAAGACATGCAAATGTGCATTCCTGGAGAAGAACGTACCCTTGTCACTACTGCAATAAAGTCTTCGCGTTAGCTGAATACCGCACCAGGCATGAGATCTGGCACACTGGAGAGAGGCGCTACCAGTGCATTTTCTGTCTGGAGACCTTCATGACTTACTATATACTGAAAAATCACCAGAAGTCTTTCCATGCAATTGACCATCGCCTTTCAGTGAATAAAAAGACGGCCAATGGAGGTTTAAAACCAAGTGTGTACCCATACAAATTGTATCGTCTCCTACCTATGAAATGCAGGCGAATGCCTTACAAATCCTACCGAAATTCTTCCTATGAAAATGTTCCAACAAGTACACAGGCTAATGAAACTGCTTCTAGTAACTGTTTCATTCCGAGTTCTCTTAGCTCTGAGCTACCACCACTGAATTTTCAACATACTATAATGTCAAACAACAGAACTCTGGCCTTGGATACATCTTCATGTAATGATACAGCATCTTCCACAAATACACAGAATTCTTCCTCCTGGCGAGTAGGAATCTTAAATTCTGACCTGCAAAGGGACCTTTTCCCAGCTGAAAAAAGAGTTTCTGCTGCCGCAAATGACTCTGGTTCGCAGGAGTGCGATTCCTCAGTTGTGTCTTTAGCTAACGTGAATGAAAATTCAACCTCTGTCATCAGTTACAGCAGTTCTGCACCCTCTGTTATAATGCACAGTAGCAGAGTTTCATCAGTAATAATGCACGGTAAAACAGTCACTTCCACAGAAAACAGTAAGACAGAATCTTCAAATAACCTACCCAGTCAGTCAGTAAGTGATGACTGTAAGTATGGGTCAGATAATTACGGGAAGTGCATTACAAAATCAAAAACTATTAAGGAGAAAAAGAAAACACTGCTGTACAACAGATCAGAAGCAACTGAGGATACGCAGCACGTGACAGGATCTGGAGGTTCATGTAGCAAAACTACAAATACTGTCCAAGAGTCCAGTAAAACTGAAACATACATTGCAAAGCCTGCCTTACCTGGAACATCTGCTGACAGCAATGTTGCGCCTCTTTGTCAGATAACAGTAAAAATCGGTAATGAAGCCATTGTAAAAAGACATATACTAGGATCTAAGCTGTTTTGTAAAAGGGGCCGAAAAGCCAAACATGAGTCCAAACAGGACAATCTCATTGAAGAACCAGAGATGGAGGTAAAAGAAAAAAGCCCGTCTAGAGTCCACAGCTCAGAATGCCTAGAGCTGACAGAAATGTGTGATGATGTCAGTGACCAGGACTCCAGTGATAAACCCTGGAGACCTTATTACAATTACAAACCAAAAAAGAAATCCAAACAGCTAAGAAAAATGAAAAAGACCAAGTGGGGGAAAAAGCACGGAAGCAAGAACACTGGTATGGAAAGCCACAACACATGCAGTCGAGAGTATGCGCTCAGGAATGCTCCCGAGGAAAAGGCGGCCAGCCAGGAGGAGAACACAGAAATGCCTAATCTTCATTGTGAGCTCTGTGAAAGAGACCCGTCTTCCACAGCAGAAGCTCAAGAACACATACACTGGCATGTAGCTGCTTCAAAGCCTTACATTTGTGAGTTATGCCAAAAACAATTTCAAAGTCCATCCACTTTAAAAATGCATATGAGGTGTCACACTGGGGAAAAGCCCTACACTTGCAAAACCTGTGGTAAATGTTTCTCAGTTCCTGGAAATCTGCAGAAACATGAACGTATTCACCTGGGTGTCAAAGATTTTGTCTGCCAATACTGTAATAAGGCATTCACTTTAAATGAAACACTCAAAATACATGAAAGAATTCATACTGGAGAAAAACGCTACCACTGTCAGTTCTGCTTTCAGGGCTTCTTGTATCTTTCTACCAAAAGGAACCATGAGCAAAGGCACATACGTGAACATAATGGAAAAGGATACGCTTGCTTTCAGTGCCCCAAAATTTGCAAGACTGCAGCTGCTCTGGGAATGCACCAGAAGAAACATCTATTCAAAAGTCCAGGCACACAAGATAGAAAAGAACAGTTTTGCAATGAAAGCACCAAACTTCTGGAAAATCCACATTTCCTTGGCTCGGAAGGAAGTGAAGTGAAAAATACACAAAATGTAGCTGCAGAAGTTATACTCTGAGTGACAATTGTGCAAAAGAAAAGAAAAATCCAAAACTATATATTGGAGAAGATAAAGATATATTGAATGGGGAAATGTATCATTTAGTAAGGTCAAATTTCTTCATCTAAACATGTGTCAGTATATGCAAAAGAAAGAAAAATAACACAGAGAAACCAGTATTTGCAATAATACAAATTTAATTTGAAACACCCAAAACACTTCTGCCACAATAGACTCTTATCATAGAGAGAAAGAAAAATGACCAACCCAAACTCTTCTACTTAACATTGCAAGAAACTACTCACTGAACTATTTTACAGTTCTGGTTTTGAGTCAGAATTGTTCTAGGCAAAAGAAATAAGTAGGTTCATGGTGTACTCTGTAGAAGGAATTTTTGCTGCAGAAACCATATATTGCATTTTGTTTAAACAAAAGTAGTGTGTTTATAAAGGAAATAATTGTAATCTTGTGTATTCTAAAGTGAAGGTGGGAAGTGTTTCATGGGCTTGGGTGTGCCGAAGTACATTTGAGTTCTGCCATGCTTTTCTGTAACTCAGCCTTTACAAAACATATTCAGGAGTTTAAACTACTCTTTTCCTTTCCATATTCAGTTTTGTAGTTACCATAATAACTGTTAAGTCTGAGTGCTGGTGTGAGAAGTATTCCAGATTTATATATCTCTGAGACATTTAATAAAAGTTCAGTGGAACTCACTATAGCCAGTCTTCCAAACTGCATAAATCCCTTTGTCAGTGGCCTGGTGAGCTCTTCAGGTGCATTGGTCTAAAGAAAATTGTTCTCATGAAACAGAAATTCTGTATAGAAATGTCCACCTCCTGGTGGGTCTGCAACTGTTATCTTTTAGAAATATTATTCTTCTCAACAGAAGGACATGTAGACAGTTTTCCTCCTCATCCTGAAATAATGCCTGGGCACAAACAATAGAGCAACTCCCCATAAATACTTTGATTTTGAGAGGAGTAGGTAAATAAGACTCCTGCTTCCATATATATCCCTGAGGCTATCCCTGTGTATAAACAGGTATAGGGCCAGTTTGTGGGGTTCCCTGTCATCTCCATGCCTTAAATGCAACAGTTAACCTTAGGATGTCCCTTCCCAGTGATCCCACCAACCATTCCAGTAATGTCCCGTGGCCACAGCAGAGAGGGGCTGGGAGCAGGCTGCTGGAGGAAGGAGTGTTGGCCTTCCTGCCTCCCTCATCCTGCCACGCTGAAGGGTTATGGTGAGCCTTGCAGCTGCACAGTTCACTAAGAACTGGGAGAATGGGCTTCTGAAAGACAGCACCAAAATATTCCAGTGAATATCATATTGTGGAAGTGTGATTCATTTTAACTGAGATGCTTAAAAAAGTCCAAGCAGGTGTATGTCTGCAAGTTGCATTTTATATGATAGGGCTCTGTTGTACTGTATCTGCATTTCCAATAGTCATGTATGTTCATCGCTGTGAAGTGTTAAAAAATGAAGTCACAACAAGGGTTAGTGATTTTTGACTTCATTCTCCGTGATGGTTCACAATTTGTTACTTAACTTCGTCTTCTTGAATATTTTAAAAGAAACTATAGCTTGGGTACAATAAAACTACAATTGAAATGATAATACAGTATTGATTGAAGTAATAATATAGTCCACTTACTTATTCTATCACTGGTAAATGCTGTGAATCCTTTGAGAAATTCTGGTTTCATGGCAGCTTTGGTTCCATTTAAATAAGGATAATAGAATAATAAACACAGGAAAGTGTAATGATGTTTCAAAGAAAGTACACAAAGATATCTTCTAAGTGGACTT
The DNA here is from genome assembly GCA_013397845.1 of Melanocharis versteri. Classification (NCBI taxonomy): domain Eukaryota; kingdom Metazoa; phylum Chordata; class Aves; order Passeriformes; family Melanocharitidae; genus Melanocharis; species Melanocharis versteri. Next base: position 414,229 of record VZTG01006312.1, read on the forward strand.
GTATGGTGATAAATATAGACCAAAGCAAATAAGGTAGAATATTTATAAATACAAAGATAATTTTACAAATATTTTATATAACTGTATAGTTCATAAGAAGAATATTGTTAGCTTGTGTTGTTAGGTTTGGGGGGGTTTGTATATTTTGATAAAAACACAATGACTTTGTAACTCTGTATATTCTCTACAGTTTATAGCAAAGCAGTTTTAAGATGGCAATGTCATGTTTATAGTTCAATTGTGGCACTTTTACTACAAGTAACATGTTGCAGTAATGAATCGAGTATTAATGACCAAATTAGAATTAAAGTAAGTGTAAGAGAAGGTAAATACTATACGTTGTCAAAGACTGTAATTTGCTACATAATCGCATCTGTATTTTTGTTTAGAAGAAAATATTAAATGCAGATGTTAAGGATTGATAAAGAGTCTAATTTTATTTTTAGAAAGAGTGATTATAACTCTGTTTTTGCTTAATTAAAATAACATATTCCTATTTTTCTGTAAGTCTCTCCATTTTTTAAATTGTTTTAATACTTATATAATCTATATGATCCACAGATACATATCTTCTAATAGTTATTTCATTGGAAGATTAAGCAACACAGTTACCAAGTAGTCGCTTCATTAAGGTCAGAGCAGTGAATTGAGAACATGCCAGAGCTCAAGGGAAGTGATGGTATCTCCTGGCATCATACAGGGTGAATGCAATGCAGAACAGAATCTACCTGCTCAGTGTCTCAGGGGGCTGGGAGCACAGGTGAACTGTGTTTAATACTTTGCAACATATTAAACATGTGTTCATGAGGTCCTGAAACTTGAAAAATTCTTTTCAATTCTAGTAATCTTGCAGTATAGATTGTTTATTTTGCACACTCTACTTCTTTGGGCTTCTATCAAGAAACGTAGTTCAAAATGCAAATATCTAATTGCATATGAAAATATGAAGATACATACAAAATAGAAGACTATGCATATTCAAAGTACTTCTCCCTTCAGCTAGGTGTCACTCGTCTGTAACCTGCATTGAAAACAAACTTAAGCTAAACTATGCAGGTCATTTTGGGATGGTTGTCAGGAGAGATATATAACTAAAAAAAAGAAGTTAGAAGTTTGCTAATTGTAATAAAGACATTTTTTCCCTCTATTTGAAGTGCTAATTAAAAAGACAAGTGGTCATCATGAAGTTTGTGCATCTAAACAAAATGTTAGTCAGTCCTCATTTATGACATACCCAAAGTTAGAACAAATGCAGTAAATGATACTGCTGTCTCTGTAAAATGAGGTTGCATGACAGCTAAACGACAGGCAGAAGCATTTGAAGTCAGAGCCACTATGCATCATCATTACTGTTATTCATTCTAAACTTCCTTAATACTGCAGTTATCGCTGACAGTTCAGCACCTTGGCAGTGAGGTTCTCTCACAAGAAGCAAAGATCCCCCACGGTACATCCTCATTGTTAAATGAAGAAATCTTTCCCATAAGTTTGCAAGTCAGCACACCAGTGTTTGTTTTAACCATGTCCTTAGCTGCACAGACCTACCTGTCATACAGATGCTCCTAAAATGCAACTTTAAAAGAGGCCAAAAATGGATGTTATGCAATTGAAACAGTATTCTGAATATCGTATGTTAGACTAAAGCAAAACTTTTTTAAAATAAAACTGTGTCAGGAATCAGACAGTGGCAAAACTTGAATTGATAATGTAGGTCAGTGCTTTAAAGAAAGCTGATGCTAAGTTCAAACAGTAAACCCCAACTCTAGTCATAACGTTTGAGAGAATATGGAGGCGGTAGAGTCACTCTACCTTCCAGAGTGTGGCAATGCACAGTTCAAGCACGCATCTCCATTCTCAGGGTGCTGCCCTGCTGCTTTCCCAGATCAAAGCTCTGACTCTGCCCAGGTGAGCCTCAGTTCACCAGCCACCAGCCAGACAGGGCAGCCAGCCTAGACAGCCAACTGTAGATAATCAAATCCTCAATTTGTACTGTAGAGGAACCTCTCATTTCCAACACGTTAAAATTCAGCTTATGCAAACTCATGTCTTTGTCAGGTTTAGGTTTTGCATTCACACAAATACACCCGTTACTGGTGTGATGAAGCAGTTTATTCCCCACCACTCCCCTGCTTGCCTTGAAACACCCATCTGTCCTTCCCCAGCCACAATGTGGAGAGTGGGGATGAGGAAAGAACATCACCACTGCTGAAGGAGCAGCGGGGGATAACTTGGATGCAGGAAAAGTCATCAAGAAATTATGACATTATATGGTTCCATACCGTATCATAGTGATAATGGCAAGATTTGTGCAGGAGAAATAAAAAATGGCCAGAGCACCACAACAGGGGACTTCAGCTAGAGACAATGACAGATGCTGGCCTGCAACTTTCCCGACTTCCCTTCAACAGCAGGACAGACTGAAGAGTTCTTTAGAGTGAAGAACCCTAGTCCTATACTGCTTCCTGAAACAGCTTTAGCCAGCTGAACTACCTGTGTTTTAGGATATGTCAGTCACTAAAGGCTTTCACCAGACTCTGTGCCTACAGGGTCTGGGAACAGATGTACCCTCCGCTTGACCCGGAGTGACACCGAAGTGGACGTGTCACCTGCGCCAACGGCCAAGACAGACGCCCACCACCAATGCAGGACCGGGGTGAAGTCCAGGTGTAAGCTAGATCCCAGAGTTTCACATTAGGATTGGTGTTTTCAAGAATCCATGGTAGAAAACGTGATGCAAAGGCCCTTCAGTTCTCGATGAAGGCGAGCTGCTGCAGCCTGCGAACACCTCTGTGCACTGTGCGACTCCTAAGGGAAGCATTGCTTGTGGCACTCCTCCGGCAGCGTGACACCTGCTCCTGGGGCAGTGCTGGCAGCAGAGCCATTTCCTACTTGTTTCGTGGCATTTCTTACGCGACCAAACAGCTGAGTGTGAACTGGTGACAGCAGAGGAGATCCAATGGAGCCCGTGCCGTGCTTTGCACAGGGACAGGCGCTTGGCACACCACAGACCAACGTGGTCGGACCTGCCACTCTTTCCATTTAATGTGACCACCTGCCACTTACTGTGACCAATCTTAGCACAGACAACACAGCCTTCAACGTGCCGGCTGCCGAGCCCTCTGCCCCGGTGGGAGGCCCAGAACCACAGAACCAATTAGGTTGGAAAAGACCTCTGAGATCATCGAGCCCAACCTATGACCCAACACCACCTCCTCAACCAGAGCCTGGCACTGAGTGCCAGTCCAGTCTTTCTTTAAACACCTCCAGAGACGGTGACTCCACCACCTCCCTGGGCAGCCCATTCCACTGTCTAAACACCCTTTCTGTAAAGAATTTCATCCTAATGTCCTACCTAAAGGTCCTCTGGCTCAGCTTCAGGCTATGTCCTGTCTTCCTGACTATAGAGCAGGGGAAGGGGCGGTCAGGGCAAGCTCCGGAACCGGCCGAGCCCCCCGGCGCCCAGCGCAGCGGAACGCCAGCCCTGCGGGAGCGCGGGGCGGCGGAGCCGGGGCGGAGCCGCCTCACAGCGCGGCGGGAGC
>VZTG01006312.1:417991-471250 GCA_013397845.1 Melanocharis versteri
GGCAAATAGAAATGCCCCCTCCCGCCCGGACCTCGGGCATCAGAGTCTGTTTGTCAGGCTGAAATTGCGAAATTAGCGATGTGCAGGAAGTTGGTGGTGAAGGGCTGTTCTGGAAGCGGTCACCAGTCCTCCCGTGCCTCTGTGCAGCGTGTGTGCGAGCGGGAGGAGGCGGAGAGAGAGGCCGGTGGCCTTATTTTGGTGGTTGGGAAGTGCTGACTGCAAATACCGATAGCCTCGGTAACGTGGGAAGCCGGCGGATGGGCTGGGAGGAGGGCCCGGCGAGGCGCGCAGATAGTGCGGTGCGGCTGGGGAGCACTTCAAAGGCAGTGAGAGAAACAGGATGTGCGGCGGCTTCCTGAGGGGTATCGGAGTACATTCATACCGCTCGGACGCGGCCCGGTTGTTTCCTTTCTCACGCAGCCGATCGACTTTATTGAGAATGAAGCGAAACAAGTTGAATCGGGCATGGCCCTGGGGTTGAGAACTGGTTGTGAAAACACGTTGAAGGATTAGGTTTGGTGGAGGAGCGGAGTCGTGTTTACTTAAATATCGTCATGCAGCCTAGATGTATTTACTGTGTCTTCAGTAAATAGAAGACTGGGTCATGAAAACAGGAGACGGCCTGGAGTGGAGCTGGAGGTGCTCTCACTCCGAGGCGTGAGCGATAGGACGTGGCTGGGTAGGCACGGCTGAACACCCACTGAGATCTGCTGCTGTTAGCGATTGGCACAGAAATAATACAGGCCAGCTAGCCTTTAAAAAATTATACTGTTAGTTGTGGGGTTAAAGCATGAATTCATACAGTCATAGGGTTATGAAATGGTTTGGTTTGGAAGGGACCTTAAATATCGTCTCATTCCAATGCTGCTGCCATGGGCACCTTCTGCTAGACCATCCCAGAGCTCCACCCAGCCTGGCCTTGAGCACTTCCAGGGATGGGGCATCCACAGCTTCTCTGGGCAACCTGTGCCAGCGCCTCACCACCCTCACAGTAAAGAATTTCTTCTATATATTTAAAGTAAGTTTCCCCTCTTTCAGTTTGTTCCCATTACTCCTCATCCTATCACTGCAGTTCCTGATGAAGAGCCCCTCTCTGGCTTCGCCCATGAGCTATTGGAAGGTTGCTGAGAGGTTTCCACACAACCTTCTCCAGGCTGAGCAGCCCTAGCTTTCTTAATCTGTCTTCAGTAATCTCTAGCAACCAATTTTTATATATTCCCTAGGAAGCTGTTCATAGTACTCCCTAGGAAGAAGGACTATGACCTGCTTCCTAGGAATACATAAGAAGTTGGTTGCTAAATATTATTAAAGCTGGCTTATTTTTTGATACCATTCTGCTTCTTGTCTTTTATCATAAGGTTTTGTCAACACTGGACTACACAACATTCAGTGAGTTTTACATTTTGGGGTGCTTGAACTTGATGAAAGTTTTCCGCTAAGCATTAAAAACCAAACCAAAATGTCTGGAGACTTATGTTGAAACCAGTTTTATTGTCCCATTTATGTGTTCTGGATTGAGCCTGTGGTTGTATCATAACTCTGAATGTTCCGTTACCTGACAAAAGTGTCAGTAAACAGAGGACTATGACCTGCTTCCTGTGGAATATATGAAAAGTTGATTGCCAAAGATGGACCTGTAAGAACCCATTTGAAAAATGAGTGGAAGTAACAGCTGCAATAAAAGACATGTCTTGAAACAGTGTGAGAATCACTTTGTAAACCTACTTGTTTCTTCTAAGAAAACAAGAACTGTTTAAAAACTAGATGAGTTAAACATGCTGTGGAAGCTTGGGAACCGTCTGATGCCTAGATGCTCTTTTGGCTTCTTTGCACAATAAATACTATGTTATTTTCACTTCTTGCTAGTATTTTAATACTGTGTTTTGTAGGGGAAAACCCTCTGACTGAACAATAATAAACAAATGTAATAATGTAATCCTCCTTGATCTGGAGGGATTAGCAGTAGCAGACCTCACTTTGGAAAGCTGATGTTCATAGTCTGAAGGAATTCCTTATAGCATGTTTCCTAAAAGGGGAGTACATTTTGGTGCTCAAGCTTTGCTGGCAATTAAAACTTGACACTGACTCATTTTATGTGTGTTGCATGAGAGAGCACGGTAGTTTTAATGAGGTAATGTCAGTTCTGTATAATTCTGCATGTGTAGAAAACACCATCTGCAGAAAGTTGTTATTTATACTGTGTTTTGCAATGCATGAATCAGTGGCAAAATCTAAATTTAGTGGTGTTATACAAATCATCACACCAGATTTAGAATCGAGACATGTTCTTAAGGGTGGCCATTGCATACCTAGCAGTGAAGGACCTGAGTAAAGACACATTTGCAGTCCCTGGTACCCTGTTTTTGTGGGCTGTCAGGGTTTGCAACCAGTTTTCTGCCTCCAGTTTTCAAGTGAGATGAGATGAACTGGTCTTACCTGTTTTAAGACCCTGTAATATTTTTGGAAAATGTAGTATTACTCTTAAGCAGGTTTTCACCAAAAATCCACTTTAAAAAAGTCTGTCTTTCCTTTTTGACAATGCTTTTGTATTGATGGCTCTCTTTTATGTGCCACAGTGATGACAAAAATGCTTTATAAAGGTATGTGGTGTCAGGTAGCTTTAGGCATATCTTGTAGTGTAGTATTTCAAGCTGTGGCTTCTGTTTCCATTTTATGTCACACAGAAGTACAGTAAGTGATCTTAGTTGCCTTGATTTTTTGAGTTTTTACTGAAAACTGCATTGGTGGAGCAGTTGGAAAAATGTCCCTGTTGTCTCCTAGAGCTCATTTGACAAAATTCAGGATGCACTCTTTTTCAAACTTGCACTGTGTTTTTAACACTGGACGGTTATCTTGGATTATGCTGCACTCCTGGAGTGGAATTTATTGTTGCTATATAATATGTTTAGTCCTGTGAAGCAAATACTTCAGCGTTTGTGTGCATAAATGTCTTCTGGCAGGAACCCAGAACAAAGAAATTTAGAAGATGGACACTAATTGCACACTTTCACTCGACAGAGGATATTACGTATATGTACTGAAAATGTAAACATTCAGCAGATATCTGATGTTGTTACTACTTGTTTTTTATGCAATCATTATAGCCTTAGGTTTCTTAGAAAAAGGAAGACATAGTGTCATTGAAGACTTGAGCTTTTTTTTTTTAAAGGAAATAAGCTTCTTGGAAGAGTTGGACCACGATATGGGTGCAGAGTCTCCCACAGTCACAGATACTAAGAGGTCTTAGAAAGGATGTGGGATCTCGTGCTCTGTACTTCACCTGACAAGTGCTCTGAGGTTATTTTTGACTCAGGACTGAGAATGATCCTCTTCCTACCAAAAGTTTGTCTGTGCTTTGAAGACACACACTTGGGCTACAAAATAAAGGTTCTTAAGGCATTAGAAAATCAGATCACAGAATATTCTGAGTTGAAAGGTACCCACAAGGATCATCAATTTCACCCTTAAGTGAATGGCTCGTATGGGGGTTGAACCCACAGCCTTGGCGGTATTAGCACCATGCTCTAACCGACTGAAATCAAAACTTGTATTTTGTGTATTCCTCTGGGTGGAAAATTTCTTTTAAAACTGAAAAACTGCATACAAATAGTGAATTATTCAGAAATATTTAATTTTTACTCCTTTTAAGAAAATATGAGACTATAATAATTGTAATTTCCTTTCAAAGTCCACTGTACTGTGTCTTTACAGTGATGATTAAATAATGTTATATTTTAAATATTCTATGGGGAAATAGGACTGTGCCAGGTATTAGCTAAAAAAGATTCTTCTCAGGAGCGGCTGACACCTCCAGTTTGTGCTTATTAATTACAAACTTATGGTATCAGGGGCTCTTGGAGGATTACATCCAGATTGATAAATAACTTTTTATATGTCATATGTTTTATTAAATTAGCTCTTTTTTAAAAAAAAAAATTAACGCAGTGATAATCTCATGCTTTTCTTGGTTCTCCTGCAATATCTCACTTAAGGGTGACTTTGAGTTTAGTCCCTTTTTGGAGTCTAAAGCCATTAAAACCAGGTTCTGTTCGTGTCTCTCAGTCTGTCAACATGAAGTGTGATGTTTGAAAATAATGTGTATACTTCCTCCTCTCCCGCACCCAAGTTGATGAAAAGCTTGTTGATGCTTCTGAGAGCACAAGTTTTAACTGTGGAAGTTCCTTAAGTGTCTTTCCATCAGTGCCCATATCCCTGACCTGGAAAATGTCATGATTGAAGTTCAGTCTGTGTTCCTGTTAAGCTGTCACGTTCTCTGCTCAGAGACAGTTGGGGCAGCCTTTGCAGTGCTGGGCATTACTTACTTAACTTCCAAGACTGTAATAGGTTAACCTAAATTAACCATCTAACGCAGAAAGATTGTGGAGGAGAGAGAAAACAGAACTTTGATTTTACATCTTACCAGCATAGAGAATAAAACTTACTCACTGTGCTTCATATCTGCATTTTTAAAAAAATAAACATGTATGACATTTCAAATCTAGTTTCAAACTGTGGTTTCTGAAAGGTCTTACGCAATTCAGACATAAAAGTAATTAAAACTCAATACTTTGATGTACTTTTCATCCTATTTTTAATATCTTACATAAATAGATAATGTTTAGATAAAGCTGATTCCACATCTCATCAAGAGAGGTATTTCCAGCAGCAGGCAAGGATGGACACTACTGTGAGAGGTCCTGGCTAAGACCTAGGACAGAGTAATGCAATTCTGGTTGCCCATGGTTTGGACAACCAAGTGGAACAGGGACTGATCAGCTGCTCTGATTAGGAGCCTCTCATGGGAGAGAGTACCAGAAAAGCTTTTAGTTTCTTTTAGCAAAATAAAAGGCGGAAAGGGTCTGTTTGCTGTCTTCAGACATTCGAAGTGGGAGGAGACATCCAGGCAGAAAGTCACTGTTTAATCTAGAGAACAGTGTTGCTATGAATTAATGTAGATGTCTGCAGCATTTGGATTTTGGAAGAGCTTTCCAATTTCAACTGGTTTTAGCTGTGACTGCTTGGAGAGAACCATTTCCTAAGAGATCTGCCTTATGTCCAGCATGTTATTGTGGTGGCCTGGATTCAATATCCAGCAAATCTTTGTATTCTCGTGCTGCCAGTCTGTCTTTCTTATTAGAAACTTCCTTTTCTTCTTTTCCATGTTGCATGGAGGTGATTATTTTCCCCTTCTACTAGTTAGGAAAAAATAAACAGTACTCATGAGGGATATATTTTCAAAGGCTCAGCCAACTCAAAATCTGCTGTGCATTGTGGAAAATAAAATAAAGATTTGATGGGCAAGTTCTTATTAATCAGCTTCCTTTAGCCAAAGTATTTGCAGAGAAAATACCAAGTGAACAATAGCTCAAGCAGATCATGTCTTGGTGTTATGACCTAATGCCGTATGACCTCAGGCTGTGAGTGTCTTGGATTTAGCAAGTTGTGCAGGGTCAAGCCCGAGATGAGACCTTTCAAGGGAAAGTGCAGGTGCTGCAGGAAGTGGTGTTCGTGAGTCAGTGTGTGTCTCTTCCTGTCGACTCTCATTCCACGTGAAGCTGGATGTAGCAACTTCTCTGCCCTCTTGAAGCTTAAAAATTGAAAATGTATCTTGAAATGCATGACAACTGAATGGAAAGGTAAATTTTTTGGACACAGTAAAACTGCAACATTCTTGTACCTAATATTTTGTAAGTTTTTCCCCTGCAATATTTACAGTCATTTTTTTATTTACAGATGACGCCAAACACTTAGTACCCAACAAAATGAGAGACTTTTTCTGTACCATAAACTTGGACCAAGAAGAAGTTTTTCGTACACAGGTGGTTGAAAAATCTTTAAGGTAAGCTCAGGTTTTAAATGGATATGATAAGCAAGACTCCCAATACCAGTGTGTATGGCTTTTGCTTGTACTACTTTAAAATGAGAACTGACCTGGGGCAGCTACTCAGAGATGTTATAGCAGTGTGTAAATCATAAGAGTGTTGCAAGAAGACAAAATTGAGTCTTGTGAGTAGAACAGTGCTTTTAAAATGAAGTATGCTAGAATATATTTCAATGTTACTCCATCCCGTTCCATTGGGCAGCATAACATTCTTTTTCTTGCTAGGTTGTTTTCTAGGGAAAGAAATCTACTTCATACTTGCTTCCCATGTCATTTCCTACTTCTGACAAGCAGTTGAACTGTATTGATGGATTTCTGCTCTTACTGTGTGTCTGGTAAAACCTGTTTCTAGAATGAAGGAACCGGAACTTTGCCATGTATGAGAGTTTTCTGTGCTGTGGGGTGTCCCCTGAACAGGCCTTGTTCTCTCCTGTTATTCTGGTTCTGGGGACTGTAACAGGACCCACACAGAATGCCTTGCTTTGCCTCCCTGGGCACCATTTGCTGTAGGTTCTGCTACTGTCTTAGAGCCTTAAAAAGAAGCAAACAAAAAGTCAGGATGACGCAGCTGCAGTACTGTAGGTGCTTTCATGTCTCAAAACTCTGATGTTCACAGAGGACTCAGAAAGGCATCACTCCAGCTTCATTGCTCATAATATCTGAGTGACAGTTTCAGTTATGTGGAGGTGACATGAAACCTTCCTTTTAAAACCCAGATAGTCTGTTCAAACTCTTGAAAGTTTTCCTAATTCTTTTTTCCAGTGGTTTTGTTGTTAGTGTTTGTTCTTTGAGCTCTCTCTCCAGATGTTTACAGCTGAGGAGCAGCTCAGATGGCAAACTTAAATAGGGAATTTAATTTTTTCAAAACATCATTGCAGAACCTCCTTATGCTTCTGCATGAAAAGCAAATGCCACATGTACAATCAGGAACAAACATTTTGCTTATATTCCTGATCTGTAACTGCTGTAGTCAGATCCATAAAATTTTCAGAATTTAACTGGCTGCAGTTGAGTTTGTTTTGCTAATCAGTCAAACTTACTGGAGTAATCCTTCAGAGAAGGTTAAAGAGACTGTATTGACAAAGCAGAAACTTAACATTTCCCCTTCAAATAGACAGTAGTTTGATGAGCAAAAAAAACCCCAGCCCATCGTGTCTTTGAAAAAGAAAGACTTTGCTGCCCAATTTTGATGTTAATAATAGAAACCATAGAAATTACTACTATGCTTAGAAACGAGTCTTGTTAACTGTTATGTTTAAGCAGACGTTCTTATTATATTCTGTTTAAGAATTATTAAATTTATATACTTTGATCACCTGATAATAAGTATTAGTTGCATAATAAAGTATTTGATAAAACACCTTAGATCCATCAAAAACAATTTAATAGTACTGAAGTTTTAACTGAAATGTAATTACAATGTCATTAATACTTTACAGAGGAAATGAAGTAAAAAAACCATCTCACTCTAACAAAACATTTGGGGGGAGAGGTGTCTCAAATAACACACCTCAAATAGAGAATTTTTCAGGTGATCTGAGCAATTAATATTTATAAGATGACAACATTGTATTAGAAGTTAGGACCCGGTGTTTAGAATCACTCTTTGCCCATAGGCACCTTTCTGTCTCCACTGATTTCATAGGTGACTCCTTCATCCTCTGGGTTAGGGGAGGGTTCCGCACAAACCGCTGAAATGTAATAAAATAACTCATCCTCTATTAGCAGCAGCCGGAGTTGGGTGCTTATACTTGATTGCTCCTGTGTATGCAGTTATGAAGGATGACTCTCATTCCAGAAACTTAATTACAACATCTTGTTTCTTATTGCTGTGTTAAAGTAGAAACCGTACTAACCTAGAGGTACTGGGACAGGGGATGAAAGCTCCAATCTCTTATTAACCTGAAAACTTTATAAATTGCTTTTCAGTAAGGTGTAGTACAGTATCATTTTAGTCATAGATACAACTTTAAATTTCATTGTTTTGTTTCGTATTATTTGCTTGCTTTTTCCTACACACATAATTCAGAGTCTGTTTTTGTCACCTTATTATGGGTTGCAAATTTATACAAGTTGTAATCTAAATTTTAGTGTTGTGAATATCAGCTAGTTAAATGTCTGTGGAAGTAATTATCGCTAGAATTAAAATTAGTTTTGACTACAGTGATTGAAAACCATTAGGAAGTGTATTTTGTAAATGTGCAAATAGGTTTGGCCTTCCACCAGCACTGGGAGAGTTGTTGGAGTGCAGATGTAAAACAAATGACTTTCCAAAGTTTAAAAAAACCATGAATTAATACTGAAGTGAAAGAAGGATATTTTGGCTAATGACTCAAGAAATATTTCTTGACATTCATGAAATTCAAGAAATTCATGACATGGTGTGGGATTTCTGTGGGTTCTGAAGAAATATTTTTTTTTTCCCTTGGAAAGTTTAAAGAATATCCGTGAGCCTCCTCAGATGTCTGTGATCAAATAAGAGGAGTGGGCAGGAGGGGAATTGTGGTATTTTTGTGTCTTCTTTTTTTTTTTTTTAATTTAAACTACATTCAGTTTCTTTTTTTTTCCAACTGAACTTTGTGGTAGTGCAAGGTTATAGCAGAAATTAATTCCCTTGTTGATGTAACCATTGCTTTTATTAGCTGACACACTGGGGCATTGGTCAGTGTCCACACAGAACTGCCAGGTTACTGTACCGAGGAAGGGAAGAGCAGAGGAGTGTGTTACACAGTGAAATTTAATCTTCTGTATTACTGTAATCCAGTTCTTCCTGTATGGCAGTCTGGTTGTCCTTTGAATTAGTGCTATCTTCTAATTTTGTATCCGTCACAGTCTTTAAAGTTCTTGCATCAAAGTCACAAATGAAAGTACTAAACTGACTGAATCCCTGAGGAACAGGATGAGTGAGTTCTCCATTTTAGTTATTCCTCATTGGTGTAAACTATTGTACCCCATCAGCCAGTTCTGTATCCACCTAAGAATTTCTTTACTAATATATTGTACTCTTTACCTTGAATTTTCTCTCTCTGCCTTCATACTTTGCTATGAAAAATCAAAAACTGGTAACAGGTGTTAATTTAGGTAAAGAAAAGTGTATCAACATGAGTAAAGCAATGCATTACCTTCTATTTATGCTCATATTATTGACTTGTTCTTTCTTGCCAAATCTGAAATTTAATGTAGTGTTGAAGTCAAAATAAGAATTAAGAATGTTAATGGCTGTTCATCCTTTGGGGGTTGGGGGTGGGGGATATATGTAACTGTGACTTTTTCTCTCTTAGGTGCAAGATATAGGAGCTAAATAGATTTTTGGAAGTCTCTTCTTATAGTCTCCATCCCAGCCTAATTACAATTGGATGCATAGAGTCCCATAGGTCCATCCAGAATAGGGACTTAAACCCTTGGCACTTGTTGGTGTGCGCTGCAGTCTGGTGTTCCCCCAGGATGTCAGTCTGAAGCTGAACTAGAGCAGAGTTTCCCTTGACACCAGTGCCAACTCGTTCTCCCACTGTTCACTCCTTCTGCTGTAGTATCTCTTCGTTTGTACTGCTGCAACTTTATTTATATAGCTGTGAGGGAAACCAGATCGTGGAATTGACCTAAGTTTAAAATGAGCCTTTGTTTCATCCTCAGTTTTGGTCTGAGTTACTGTGTCAATACAATTAAAATGAGCAGTGATGGCAATAAGTTGAGGCTGTTTAGGGCTGCACTGCTGCTAAAGGTAATGCCCGTGAGTTTATACCTTCAGTCACGATGCTGACAAGAAGAACCCAGCCCCTGTAATCAAAGCAGAATTTGTTGGCTTTGAAATTATAAAAAAAGAGGGGGAAAATTTGGGACCTGAAAAACCACAGCTGAATTTTTCAACTGAGAATTCTTTAATTATTTCTCGGTGTATTGCAAAGGCTAATACTGATTTGTCTGCTTTGAAGCCTGTGGCAAAAGGTCTGTGTTTTAACAAAAAGAACATTTTCACTTGTGGAATTCCTTGCAATGAATTCCTGCCCTTAAAGCTCTTGTTTCTAAAAATCTGTTCTAAACATTTGAAATACTAGATTTTTCAGCTGTATTCTTTCCCACTTTTCAAGTTAGTTATCAGCTCTTCTTTTTAATTTATTTAATGAGCCATTGTCCTTAAGCATGGGGTGGTGTTTTCTTTTTCTATGATTATTTTGGAGGGAAGAGAGTAGGGATTCTTCCTGGTATCCTTTGGGTAGGTAATAACATGAACTGCTTGTTTCAAACATAAGCATATTTGTCATATTTGTATTAGTTTAAGAAAGTATTTTAACAGTAGTGTCAGAATGTTACTTTGCTGGGAAACAAAAAGCCCCCAACATTTGTTTCAGGGTTTGGTATAACTGTTATCACAGTACTTTTCTGCATAAAATTAGTTTCCTGAACATGAACATCTTTTCCTGGTTATATTAATACATTGTAATTGAAACTATTTTAAGAATCCAGTTGTTCTAAAATGGCAGGGTTTTTCTGTGGATCCGTTTGACTTTCAGAATTCATCACTTGCAGTAACACAAGCAACACTGTGGTTTTGTTCAGTCTTGAAATACAATTTTCTGACTGCTGGCTCTGATTACATCAATAAGTACTCCTTAAGTTTAATGAGAGTATCAGTTCTGGGAGTGAAGATACGAACACGTTGTATGAAGTACGTGTAACATAGCGGAACCCAGAGTCTTTTTCTGTAGAGGGCTGTGCAGGTGGCAGTTAAATAGGGTAAACTGTAAACATGATATTGGACTTCTTTAGGTGGAGAAATGTGGTGACTGTTTTGGCATGAGGGAGATTGTGTGTATTTGAGGTTAACATTTCTCTTTTTCACTGTTCTATCTTACAGTTTCTAGTGATAATGACTTTTTCTTACAAGTCTGAATCTTTGAGCAGCAGTTTTGACATGGAAGTTAGAGCTAAACAAATGCCAGTTAGTTAAGTAATCAATAAGTTGTGTTTAAATGTAGTTTAATCGTGTACTGAATAAGAAAATGAAACAGAACTTGTGCATGTCTCAGGAAGTCTAGAGAACCAGCTAGAATAATTTCAAGACAGAAAAATAGAATTGAAATTGCAGAGGAGACACCACTCTCTGTGTGTGCTCTGGTTCTTATTTTTGCTTAAACAAACTGAAGGCATTGCCATGTTATTGTGTGTTCTTGTACTGAAATGGTTGTGGGTGGCTTTGATGACAGGTAGTGCTAAGGGCCATGGGCTGGGACAGCAGTAAAAATGGAGCTTTTTAATGTTCATCTTCTATGTAAATTGCATAAAGTGTTTATCTATTTTAACTTCAAATCTTTCTTTTCAGCCCTTATTTTGGAGAGGAGTTTTACTTTGAGATTCCAAGAACATTCCAGTGGTTGTCCTTCTACATTTATGATAAAAGTGTTTTGCAAAAGGACCTGCGTATAGGTGAGTGTCTACGGGGTGCTGTCTGCATCTTGCGGAACACTTCGTTGTTTTCAGTAGCATTATCTGTAGGATTAGGGATACACTTAATGGTGAAGCATCTTTCAAAACTGTGTATAGTGCACTTAACTGCTCCTTTAAAGTTTGAAAAGAAGGACTTTGTTTCCTTGCTTCATTCTATTATACTAAAATATGTTTGGTTTTTAGGCTAGTAGGACATTTTATAGTCTTATTATGGTCTGAATACATTTTTTGAATTCTGTTTGTTTCTTCTTCACTTTAGCTTCATTGGAATATTTGAATAATTGTCACTACTTATAGATCTTTAAAGAGTAAATTGTGGAATGATTCCACAGTAATTACAATTGTGGAATAATTCTTAAAACTATTTCTAGATAATATGTTTCCCTGTCAGTTCAACCTGTAACTTAGTGATTTACAAAGCATTTGGCAGCAACTTGTGTAGCTTAATTGAAAAACCATAGGAGGTGGATTTCTATTTCTCCCCGCACTGCATAATGGCTTTATTGCAGCTGCTTTTTGGATACAGTTGCTACAAAGCTCTAATAGTCTGCTGTGGAAGAAGCCTTCACTTTACTTGAATTGAGGAAGGAAATAATTTGCACCAGGATGTCAGATAATTTGATATAATAACAGCTTTCCAAATAGCAATCAGAAGAGTAAAAGGCATCTACTTCAGTTTCCTGTTTAAACATTCTTGAACACCGTTTCTATTCTCTCAAATCTATTATGTTATTTCCAGCCTCAAGTGTGTTCTTTATTTTACCTTCTTATTGGTGATATCCAGGATAACAAATCCTAATTAATGCCATCAGGCTTTATATAAACTATTTTCTGCTGTACTTACTCATAATACTCCCTGTTTTATGTTCTTCATATAGCATCATAAACTTAAAGAAAAAAGATAATTTAGAAAAAATCAAATTTCAAACATTTAAATACTAGTTCTATTCAGATGAAGGTAATATTTATGCTTCTCTCCCCCTGCCACCCTCCCTCAGGAAAGGTGTCAATCAAAAAAGAAGATTTATGCAACTACACAGGAAAAGAGAACTGGTTTATGCTTCAACCTGTGGATTCTAATTCAGAGGTTCAGGTAACTATTAAATTGTACATTTACATTTTGAAAGTTAAGTACAGATAAGGACGTGATGGGAGAAGGTTACATTGAGCTGTAGGAGATAGGGCTTAGCACCTGTATTTCTTGTGGGGCAGTTGTGTCTTCAGTTTGGTTAGAGAGTAAAGCGAAGTTTACACCTAAGCTGGTACTATTCCTCATGGCACTGAAAACTGGCAGAAGACATGAAGCAACTGTTTGGAAAAAATCTTAACAGTATTTTGATGTCTGAAATGCTTGTAAGAGGAGCCATGTATTTGAGGCACATGAATGGATCCTAAAGTTCTTGAATAATTTTTTTTTTGTCATTTTTGGTGTTAACTGAAATAGTGGCTGATTCTGTGACATTGAAGTGGTTAGTCTCCAAAACTTGGAGAAATGGTTGGTCTCCAAAACCTGTGCTGTGTTCATTTATATTATCTTGGAACACTTTCTGCATTCAGTATCAAACAACTTGCACGTCACAGTTTTATTTCAGCCTGTGGTTCCAGTTCTTCAAATAGGATTGTTCTAGGAATAGGTAAAAATGAGATGGCTCTAGAAGTTGTAGCAATTCTCTTTTTGGTTTCAAGAACAAAGCAGAATTCTTGAGAATCTCTTAGCCTTGTTGCTGTGATAAACTATTAGATTTTAATAGGGTTTTTCCAGATTTGCCTGAGGGCAAAATCTTAGATTTGACAGTGTTTGTATTTTTTTAGTAACCTGAAAGTCCCTTTGGGTAGGGAGAATCCTGGTTACTTTTACAAGAAGTGAATGTGCACAGAATTCTCGTATTATTTTCACAGATGATTCATTTATGAGCCAGAAGTTTAGCTGTAGCTCTTGGGTATAGGAAGGCATGTGGTTGCTTTACATGAAGACAGATTTTCAAAACATCTGAACACCACTTCCTCCTCTCTGTTGAAAGTCAGTCCTCGTTCAGTTATGATAGAATGGGATAGAATGATTCATTTGGAAGGGACCTAGAAGGATCTAGTCGAGCTGCAAATTGTCTTCTTTGAGTTCTTTCGTGTAACCACTCTGAAAATTCTAGAAAGCACTTTCCATATACAAACTGAAAGGCAGCTTCCACTTGGACTTAAACATTGTCATGCTTGCTATGTTTTTTCTGTCATAAAAATGTAATGAGAAAAGTACTACTTTTTTGTCATAATACTACATGAGTATGTGAAAATTCAATTACAATATTCTATTAATAGAATTTAGTGATTTCTTTCATATTGGAAATAAAAGTTTATGGTTTGCCATGGCTTTGTGACTCACAGCAGAATGTAAGTTCTTACTGATACTTTTCTATGACTGGGCTATGTAAAGCACTGTCCTGCATGACACTTCCATTAAGAGATGACCTTTTCTGCTCAGGTGTGTGCTCCTCATGTTTATCTTTTCTTGAGTCAGGGCCTCTGGGTAGGCTTCTCCTGTCCTGCTTCATTTTTCCATTAAAGTCTTAAGAGCAGAGCTGAGACCAGTTCCCATCTGCCACATTTGCCTGAAGTCTTGTTGGTTTGGATGTGCCATACAGTACTGAAATGTATTCTGAGATGTCCAAGATTGTTGGTTGGACATGCTTTAAAGTAGCAGACTTTTATATCGTACATGTCCAGAAAAAGTGCATGAAATGTTTATAAAGCTAAATCACAGTTTGAAGAAAAAAAAGTTGTTTTCTTCTCCTCATGGCGCTGTACATATAGTTGATTGTTTGTTCCTCTGGTTCCCTGTATGTGAGTATTTTCCAGAATCTGTGAGGGGTGCAAGGCAATAGGACAGCTTAGAAGTATTTTGTGTTCCGTGAATATGTGCAAGACACTTTGCAGTTGCTTGGTTGGGATTTATTTTTGAGGTTTTCCATGAATCTGTATTTATTTCAAGAAAAGTGTACTTTTTATGCACCAGTCATCTATTCTGTACAGGTTAATTTTGGTATACTTAGCAGCCTGTATACCAGGAATGTTAGTGTGGAAGTTTTTAGAAAGCATCTGCTTTGCTCTGTGTTTTGATATTAGCTGGTTTTTTTTATTTTGCTGCTGTTCAAAGTATTATGAGTTCATATTAATCTAGTTTTCTTGAAACCTTTTCCTTTCTCCACTAGCTCTTGAAAAATAAATACAAATATGGGAATACTAAGTAAATAAACCAGAATTTGAGAAGTTGGGTGAAACAGGCCACATTTAACTGCAGCTGGCACAAACTTGCTTATATATATTGGCTTTTAAAAATTTTTCTTGTTTTCTAAAATGCAGATAGTGTCAGCATGCTAGTAAAATTGTTAGGATTGCTTACCCCCTTTTTTGTTTATAAAATCTTCATTAATCTGGCTTGAAATTGTCTCATTTGATTAAATACACCTTTGATCTTTATTATTCATAGCAAGAAACTTTTATAGAGATTTATATATATAGCTTTACACCTGTATTTTTACATAGGTAGAGTTTTTATAGAGATCTGTACTTGAAAAACACATTGGTAAGATCAAAGTCTTTCACACACTGTTAAGGTTTTTGAACATCCACTGTTCTTTTTCTTAAAATTTATGGGATCTGTATCGATAAAACTCCATTGTCTTATAGTAAGTACCTGAAAATTGAGTAACGCATTTGTCAAGTTAAAATGGTACCTACCTATCTTTGAACAACCCTGAGATCTATAGATGCAAAGTGTATTCACACAAAGTCACTGTTTGTTTCTTATTTATTGTATAAGAATGACTGATTTTTCTAATTTTGTAGTAAAAGCCATCTGTACAGCCACATTTAAAACCCAGTTGCATATTATCTCAGAAGTGCTGATACAGATCTGCAGATCAGCCACTTCAGGAAACCATCGCACTGCTCTCAACAAACAAAATGACAAAAATGCTCTAAAACTCTCCATGCATGTTGGGGAAATAATTACTTAGATCCATGTTACTGTAGTCATCATGGTACTGAGCTGGGAGCAAACTATATCCACAGGTAGTTCTCAGGAGCAGCAATGTTATTTTACTGCTGTTGTTCAGTGTAACACGCAATTTGTGAGTTTTGGTTTTAAAAGCAAAAGGGAGATTTTGGATCATTCACAGCATCTGTTTTCTAAAACAAGTGAAGTCAGCTATTATAATAAATACTAATAATGTTTGTCTTTTCATTTGTCATTCACAAACTTTGCCTTTTAAGGCTGTTGGCATGCTTCTCAGTATCTTGTTTTTATCCTGTATATCTGTTTTTGTAATGGAGTTTCTCTGCTTGACAAATACTTTCTTAATGTACCTGTGTTCCTGTCCCTGTAGTAACAGTTTGCAAAACACTTGGCAGGCATCCCAAAGCAGTTACGTCTGAAAGTGCCTTGTAAAAGAAGCTTCATTTCTCCTCCCATGTGACGAACAGAGAGGGAAACGCAGCCTTTGCCCCGGGGATTTACAATAAAAACATTGCAGTTTTATGTCAAAACATAACTGCTATAGAAATGTGTGCAAGGTCAACTAAGGGTTTTACTTCCATTTTAGTGGAAAGGCAAAGCTGTAGTTCAGATTATGACTTGCTTCCTCTGCCACTCTTGAAAATCAGCTTCCAGAACTCTTCACTGAGAATTTTGATTGTGAGCAGACCAGTATCATCTGATGTTCCATTTAGCAAAATACCAAGGAGAACATTGCTAGAGGAAAGACTCTGTCAGTGTCTGCTTATCTTAGGTGTGAAAGCCAGCGCAAACAGCCAGGCACTGAAAAGAGTAGTAGGCATTGTTCAGGAGGTAGCTGTTTGGAGCAAGGTTAAGGTTCTGAATTTTGGTCATCCCAAGAAAGTTGCGTGTCATGGTTTGAAGGTTTTGGAGCCTTTTATTGAGAGGGTAGAGTAGGTTAGCCCTTGCTGAGTTCTGAAGTTAGTCCATGCTGTGCCATAATTTATGGATTCTTTTTCTTAAATACATCCTGCTGTATCAGAAAAAGAAAAGGAGGAAGTTTGGTTTAGCAATTATTGCCACCTTTTCCTCTCTTTTGGTTGTGTTTTCTGTTCGTTGAGTTTATCAGCAGTCTTCATGAGATAGTTGAAAACTGCCCTGGGATACATAGTACATTTCTAAATGATCTTCAGTCTGGTGGGATGGACAGGATTTCACAGTGGGTATTAAATGCTGCTGGTTATGGCTACTGCATACTATTCTGCTTCGGAGTCCAAGGTCATTTTAGAACTCCTGCAGTGTTCAGAAATTCATGTCTGTGCAAGGGTTGATCCCATGCTTGGGACAAAATAGCTGAGACTCTTGCTCTTGGTAATTGCTCCTGCTGGAAGAAATACTTGTGTGTGTTAAGTCTGTAGAGGCTTGACCAGTTCTTGTGCTGTCTGCAGATGAGATAGTGCTTCTCTATAGCATTGTCTCAAAGTTCAAATACATCCATCATGCTCTACTTGCAGGATATGTGCTTTAGATGAGGTGTCTTCTTCAAGTGGTTATATTGGAATTACCTTAAATAACTTCTAACTGTAAACTATATTACTGTTCTAATTCCTACTTTTATAAGAAACGCTTTTAAAACTATTTGTGTTTTTCTACTTTTTTTTCAGGGAAAAGTTCACCTTGAATTAAAACTGAATGAACTGATAACAGACAATGGATCTGTGTGCCAGCAGCTAGTAGTACAGTAAGGAAATACATTAATCCTTTAATATTTGGTTGTTTCTTAGAACCTTATGGGATTTGTCTTTCCTGATACTGGATGTCTGCATGTCTTGGTACCAATAGCATTTTTCTTTTTACATGACTTTCCTTGGAATCTGCCTTATGAGGAGATGGGTATATGCCTAGGGAACTCCAGCAGAAGTTTTTCACAGCTGCTCATCTCTGCTGCCAAAGCCCTCACTTTTATTGGGACTGCTAGGATTAGTGTCTTGTAATTCCAGTTGAATTGGGTCTGATGAGAAAGCTAGGAATGTGCAGTGTAGCTGACAGCCAGAACTTGCAGTACTGCTGTTACTGACAGAATTACTGCTGCTGGTGGTATTTTTGGGGAGTTGATATGGGAAAATTCATTGCTAGTTTTACTTCAGAATTATTTTCTTTTGGTTAACCATGACAAGAAATTCTTACAGAAAAACGAAGTACAGGAGTCATGGTTCTGGAGCAGCATGTTTGCCACATTTCAGTAAAACTTCTTAGCAACAACTTAAGGAGCCTTCACTAACAAATTTAATTTTGGCTCTGAAGTGTAAAACTGCTGCAGCATGTCACAGAGCATCATAGAAACAGTAAATTTTTGGTATATTTGCTAATGTAATTTTCCTTATGAAGTTTAGATGATGTTCTTCTTGTCTTAGTCAACTATCTAAACCCAGATGAGGTAGTTGAGTTGGAGCAGGACCCAGCAGAGTGGTCTGTTTGCTGTTCTCTAACTTGGTATAAAGGGGGAAGCTATTCTGTGATAGAACTAAGATAGTGAAACTGGTAATGCTTTAATGACTTAGGCTCATAATTCAGGTAAGATGGAAACTTGCTGGGCATCAAGGTATCTTTATTACTTAAAGGTAATTTGGGATGCGTCTATTTTTATAGAGGGGTAGGAGCATGGTTCTTTGGGAGTCCTGCTGCTCTTATTTTTGTATCCCACTTGCAGCACGAAGCAGAATTAGAACAGCTTGTTCCCCATGGACTATTCACCACCAAAAGCTCGCTGGAGCTTTATGACTTTGTGTTTCATTACCAACTTTCTTAATTTTCAGAAAATTTTATTTTTTTTTATATTCATGCACTTCAAGTTAGTGTTGTGAGTTTTGTATTTTAAAAACTTGCCTGGATTTTTCATATGATGAACAAAATTTGCATTAGAAAGTTATTGTTGCAAATTGCAGTTTTGAGTAGGAAGTGGTTTACTCACTGTGCCCTCTCTTAGGATCTCTTTATGACGGAGATAATTGATCAAAAGGAAGCCAGGGTTCTCTTTTGGTTGCTGCACTCACCCACTCACTGCCATGTGGGAGAGGACTGTGCGTTAAACAGCGCAGTATTACGTCAGTGCTGTTGTCTGAGGTTATGAAATGCACTAGAGTTCCTTAAACTAAAAATGTTTAGTAGCATTTTACCACATGTGGTGCTGCCCTTGAAATAACTAACTGCATTAGTAAGACATTGTACATAAATACATTTTGGATGTACATGTGAGAGTATGAGAAATAAGAAATCACTCACTGCATGTGGTATTATAGAAATGGATGTGAGGGCATTTTTGAGATGCGTTTGATCTTAAAGCATGAGGAACTTACAGAAAACGCATGTGGGAGTATTAAAGAGAAAATTAAACTCCTTAAAACCCTACTTGTTTTGTAAATTTCCCATGATAATTAGTAAGTGATGTACTTCCTGCTATGTTTCACTAGTCACCAGGCCTGAGAAGACATTGAATTAGTAACTCCTTTAACAAAGCTGAAAGATAGAAAGGAGCAGAACTGTGATAGAGTAAAAGAGAGAGAAGGAGTGGGCACAAATGTATGTATGTTTCTGTCCCTGACTCTTCTTTATCTGTTCTAAACTGGAAAATAATAGCCAAAGGAAAAAGAATCACTGAAAAAATAATTCTTCACATACAGGCTGTGATACTTGCCTTTCAGGAGCAACATTTTACTTCATGTTCAAATTAATGGTGTCTCAGTGCAATGAGAATGAGATGCTTTTAAACCTTAACCAGTTAATTTTTTTGTAGGATAAGAGAATTCTAGATACTTATGCTGGCTTCTGTGCATAGTTAAGTTGCTAATGGATTACCACTGTGTATTCCTTGAGAGTCCAGAAGTTCTGCAAAGATGAAAAGTAGTAGCTCCAGCTTTCATTACACAAGATTAAATGTGATGTTAAGTGCACACACAGGAGCAGGTAATTCCAAGGCTATGATTCTGAGCATTATCTGGAGTCCCCTGTCACCTTGTGGCTGAACCAAAATGATGACTGGCTAGGGATTGGATTCCTGTTGTTTTGGGTCTGTAAACGTGGCTGTAGAAGCTTTTTCTGCTGGTCTTCTAAGTGAGTTTTATGATGAGGATTGATTTAAAAACTCAATTCCAGTCACTTTTTTTGACGTAAAGCATAGTTAATCTTCCTTTGGTGAAGGACTGACTTAGAGCTCTTGTAGAGCAGGCTAAGCCCTGATTTTACACATAATTTTTGTATTAATTGCAAACTTGCTGTTAAGTTTCATGCAGATAGGCTTACAGACTGTGAATTAAGACTTTTGTTTTGTCTCTGATACGAATTGTTTCCTTTTCTAACATGTGAATGAGGAGGGGAAAAGGATAGTGCAAGAGATTACCTGCTGACTCAGTGTGGGCTGGTTTTTTGAAACCACAATGGTGTGTATAGTAGCACATTCCACAAATACATGCTTGCTGCTCTTGCTGGGAGTCCCTAAGAACAAGTTTGCATGACCATTGTTTGCATATTTGCTACTGCTGAAATAGCTGATACTTGAACAGTTTCCTGCCAAATTAGGCAGTTGGGTGGTGGCACCTGCCTTCTCTGGGATTAACAGCCCTTCATCTGTGAAAGGTTTTGTGTATTTACAGTGCAAATACTTCAAAGCCCAGAAATGGCTTATTACAGCCGGATTTTCACTTCATTGCACACACTTCTCTAAATAAATTATACACCATGCTGTTAAATTGACATGTCAGTTTGTTACTGTCCTGTTTATACTTCGTCTGCTTGCATGAAGTTGTTCTAGGGAACATAGCAATTTTTATGAGGTGTACATACAGATCTTAATGGCTGCAGTTAGGGAGTGTCTGTTCTTGGAGAACTTCAGTTGATGTGAATGGTGGAGGTAGAGTCATTCATTAAGGGGGTTTATTGTGGGCTGGGTCTTTTTAAGGACTTATTTTCGTTTTACAAGCTGAATATATGCCGGTTATATCTGAAAGGCTCTCATTTCCTGTATGAAACTCCTCTTGCACAACAAACTACTGAGATGAGAATGAGTAAACTGGAACATATCTTACACTGTACTGGAACAGGGCAGTAGTTGGAGAAAAGAACCAAAGTTCTTCTGTTACCTGTTGCTTAGACAGTATATAAGGATATAGTAGTCTAAGATATAAAATAAAAGGCTTCTAAGTTCCTGTCTACTTCTTCAAACTCTATGCATTTATGCCTTTTGAATGACAACTGCCTAGCTAGGTAGATGAAATGATTTGTCAAAGCTGAAATATTTTTACTGTATGTTAGAAATGTATTTATTATGGTTGTCAGAACAGGAGTATATATTTAGTGTTATTTTCTTTTCTGATTGGTCAAAATGCTTGGCATTTTGTTGGTGGTGGTTTTGGTGGGATTTCTTGGTTGTTATTTTCCTGTTTAAGGAGACTGCAGTTGCAGCATTTTGCCTGATTCTTTGAGGAAAGGCAGTATTCCTGCAAGATTTGCTGACTGGCAAACTGAGTGAGGTTTTTTCGTTCCATTCATTTCCATTCCAACTTTCCCATTTCTGTTAAGTCTACCCTAGTTTAGCCACTTCAAACATCTTCAGAATTTTTAAACATGTTTACTGGAGGCTGTTTGTTTAGTAGCTTAGAAGTATCAGTAATGATTCAGTGTGGTGTGCTCAGTCCCTGGGGAGGAGCAATCCAGCTCGGTAGTGCCGAGTTGATTTAATGGCTTCCTATCCCTAATGGCTGCTTGCCTTTGGAGCTTGGGAGGGCTCCTGCATGACCAGGGTAATTCAGTTTGCCAAACTGACAACTGGCTTCAAACCTAGAAGCTTCCTGTGGGGGTGGTAAACAGAAGCAGCAGTTTAGCTGACTTGGCTGTGCTGTCACGTACTATGTCTAAAGCAGACTCCAGGCAGTACCTGCAGATTGAAGGGGTGCGTATGACTGGCTAGCTTGGAGTGAGAGATGGAAGGGGAAGAGGTGAGGTAAATTTGGAACAAATTTTTGCACCGGATAGGTGTGGAAGAGAGAGATTCGGGGACATTAGGAGTTGGTGGTCAGGGGAGGTGTTGGACCAGGGCAGGCTGTCTAGGCTGGGCAGACCGTACTTGCTGGCAACAGAACTGGGACTCAGGCAGGAGGCAAAAAGGGAATGCTAGAGCTGCCTCCACAGGGAGACCAGCTGGAGCATGAGATCAGCTTGAAGTGACAGATTTGTATGATGAATCCAGAGATTCTAGTTCATCTGCAAGGCTGTGAAGTTGTCAGTAAAATGTTTTTCAACTCACAGGAAATCACAAACAAGCCTTTCTTTAGTTGGCGTGTGTTGTGGTCAAGAGAACAGAGCAAGCTGTTTGTGTAACTGAAAGTCCCACAGACTCGTATCTGTTTGCTAGAGAAATCCAGGAGCTTGGTGAACATGTCAAAGACTGTAAGAAGAGAAATGGTGGTGGTGTTGTTAAAACAACTGAATTTTCTTCAGATAAGGCTGACCGATCCATCTGCTATGAATTTCATATAAGATTCAAGTTGTGGCTGATTTAAAGTATGCTCAGCACTCACACCTGAAACTGCAAAGCCCGGGGAGCTGCAGAGAGCGTTTTATGCTACAGGATGCCCATCAGTCTGAAAGAATCAAGTCCTGCCTCAGATCAGATACCCCAAATGACTGAAAAGTCTAGACAGTTTAATTTTGTTGCCACTCTTCTGTGCCGCTTGTGTGTTGGAGGAGGAATCAATTAATGCTTATGAAACAACTGGATGTTTCAAGAACCCATTTAAATGGTGGGTTTGAAATCACTGTAGGGTTCATTGTGATTCAAAAATTATTGAAATGCTGAAGGCCACGTGCTTGATAACTGGAAGAAAAATAACAAATGATTGTGCAGTAGTTCAGCACTAAATGTTCCCTGAACTGGCAAAGACAAAGGGACTTTTGGGGGGGAAAATACCATCTGGTTTATAATTGTGCATACTCCAAAGAGGGTGGAGTTTCGAGGCAGCACAGGAGTGTTAGTGTCTGTTGTTTCCACACTTGCGTTTGAATTTGCAGCTCCTATAATTCTTTTAACACCATTTTTCTACAGTACATAAAGCATTTCTTTAAAAATGTGTGCAGCTATATAACTTTAACTTGATCTTCACAACTTACTATTGCACACTATGATATTAGAACATTTACTTATTTGTTTATATGAATTTAGAGAAGTCTATTTTCTCCTGAAGTTGCCTAGGTTTTGGATTTTATTCGAATTAGCAAATTATGACAACTGAAACTTTCTTGCAATAATTTAGTTAAATTCCTGCAATACATTATTTTTAAATAAATTATTTTAAAGAGAACAGGAATATAACATTCAGATCTCATTTGTGTTTTGTTTGTGGAATTTCGTAATCTGAATGTTTCTGGACTTCAATTACAGTGTGCATGGTTACATTAGAGCATCATTTTGCTAGAAAGTTTGGCTTCTGCTATGAATTGACAAACTCTTCTGCTTTACTTTTGTTGTTCCAGCTGTTTTTAGTTAATGCTCATATGTGGGCAGCATTTGAAGGTTAGGCAGCTTGCTGACCCAGCTCTGTGTTGCTGCTGTGGTGATTCAAAGATTCAAGACTTCAGTTGAAGGTCCAGAAAAGGTTTCTGTGTCTCCACGAGCATTAGCTGCCAACCATCCTGTCCCTTTTGCATCAGGACTGGTGAACAGTGTGCCTGTGTACCTGTTAAAGACCAGCTTACCACTTACTATATGAATTATGGCAAAAACCAGTATTTTTAAAAGGGCCATTTAACCCTGAACATGTGAAAAGAGTTTCAAAATAAACCTTAAGCACTATTTCAAAGGTAGAACTAGAACTGTATACTGTAATACTGTATACTATAATAGTTTGGGATGCTTAATTTTAAATATCATTTCAGGACTTGACTTTGCATTTCTTAGTGTAACTCAGAATGTAGTTTATCCAAAATTAAATACTTCAATCCATTTTAATGCCTTCCAGATGTAGTTGCTGCCATTGGATGAGGCCAGATAGCTTTCTGTGGGCCTTGAGAAATCAAATTTAAAGTTAATGAAATCTGCAATTTCTCCTAACATACAGCAGTTCATTTTACTTAAGATTTTGACATTCATGTGTGATACTAGAATGTCTTTATCAAAGCAATTCCGAGAGTTTTGTTGTCACAGAGCCCCCTAAGTCTGACTGTATACTTGGGTATTATTTTGTATTACCATCTAGAGATCTGCTTCTGGTACAGACGTTATGTTGGATCAGTGTATAGCTGTATCTGTTTAATACAGCAGGACTTAAAAGAAAAACTTTTCAAAAAGAAAGTTTTCAGAAAGAAAGAAACATTGTTTGGGTTTTATTTTTTAAGCCATATGATTGCTTCACTCATCTGTTGTTTGCCTTTTCTTTGTAGCATAAAGGAGTGCCATGGGTTGCCTCTTATAAACGGACAGAATTGTGATCCTTATGCAACAGTCTCTCTTGTGGGGCCTTCCAGGTAACATTTTAGTATAAAATGCATAAATCTAAAAATGCCGTGATGTTGAATTGGAAAAGAAAGTCCTAAGTTTTAAGCAAAATCTTTAAAACACAGAAAAATCTTCCAGTGCTCTCATGCTTACATCACATCTCCATGGATACTGTTCTCTCCCCTTCCCTGCCGTATGCTCAAGACTGGGATGGTGTTTGGTCTGGCTGAATTGTCTAGACCAGTCAAGAGCCACTTGTGACTCAGTTCTTCCTTATGTCTTGTATTGGACTCTTGATTTCTGCCCTGTACTTCCTGGTAATTTATGTGAAATTCCTGTATGTCATGATACAGTCGGTTGCTCATTCACCTTCCTCTCTTCCCTGTTTTCCTTAATGTGTGAGTTTCTTTACAGCAAATGTGTAGTTTTTGGGAAGAGATGAGAGAGGAGAGGTTCTGGAACACCTTCAGGATGCTGCGTTCAAAGTTCCCACAGTTCAAATGTCTCCTTGTTTGGGATCAGTAATCCTCAATAACTGTTGGGTTTTCTCATTTAAGAAAAATCTCCCATCCCACATGTTCACTATGTGCAAGTCCCTACCCAACAAGGAGGATTAGTTTCAGTTGCTTCTTCTTTGCCACATCAGACCCTCTCCTTTCTCTGGTGCTGAGGAATTGCCTTTCTGAGCATAGTACCAAGATGTCTTGTACCAGACTTGCTTGGCTTAAACACTTTGGAAGGATTGTCCCTGAGTAAGCTCTGCATGGGGCATTGTTTTCCTCCCTGGTAATAAGTGATCACGTTTTTTAGGTTTGGCTTGGGGGGTTTTTTGTTTTGTTTGTTTGGGTTTTTCCTAAGTGGGCTAGGCAGGCTCACCCATTGCACTTAGGAGTCATGGGGCCGAATGGCAAAGAAGGTAAATTGACATACATTTTCTGTTTGAGTCCTGTGATATGGATGGAGGTGGGAGAATGTTGTTAGTATGGAAATATATGTCCAAATCTGACAGAAATTCTTGGTTAAGGTTTTCCAATCTTATGAATGTGTGACTCATGTACCATGACTGGAATATTTATATGGCTGGTGCCTGAAAAGAGGTAGCTGATACTTGGGGCAATTTTTCTTCTCCCTTTTCTGTTTTTCCCACGCATTTTATATTTCTTTCTTTTGGAAAGCCATTTTATACTACCACAGCCCTTTGCTAAATAAATAAATAAATAAATAAATAAATAAAAGTGTATTCCTTTTTAAGACTTGTAAAATTAAAAAAAAAAACAAAAAAAAAACGACAAACCAACAAAACCAACCCACAAGGAAGTGGGGGCAGTTGTTTTGTTTGACCCTGTGCTGCTTCATATCTAATACTAGCAGCAGTTGCTTTCAAAGAAAACCTTCAGTGTCTTGGGTGTAAGCCTCTGTCTGTAAAGAAGTAGTGGGTATTTCACCAGCAAAAGAGGGTGGGAAAAACAAATTGCAGTTGAACAAGACAAGGAAACGTGTGCTCATTACCTACAGACAGTGCTAAAGAAATTTAAATTTTAAATGCATTAGAAATTGTTGATGTATTTTAATTGATATGTGTAAGTTTTACCTGTTTGTGAAGTTAAATGTAACCTTTGAGCTGGATAGATGCACGGTTAACTAGATACAGCATTCAAAATTTTAGCTCTTCTAACTGTATTGTGAAGATGAGCTAATTTTATTTTAAGATTTTCCTCATTGATCAAAGTAAATTCTAAAATAACAAAAAATGTTTTAACTTAAATGCATGAGTCCTTCTTGACAATAGAATGTCTTTATAATTGTGTGTTTAAGTTGTCTATGGTAAAAATTTTACCACATTGGAACAGGAATGACCAAAAGAAGACCAAAGTAAAGAAGAAAACAAGCAATCCGCAGTTTAACGAAACATTTTATTTTGAGGTAACTTCTTGTGTGCTATTCTGCCTGTTTATCTGTTTTATGAAACCCTTCAGATCTTTTTAAGCAAGCTGCATAGCAGTACCTAATGCAGAAAGCTCTCTTCAATAAAACTGAAGAGCTTTAACTGGCCTCTCAGATATTAAGTGAATGTCATATTTAAACTTCTGTCTGCCAGACAGTAGCATTCACCTCCAACTGCTGTGTGAAAAATTACTTCCTCACAAGCACATATATGAAGGTAATTCCCTATCTTGAATCACTTTATAATCATCTGTTGCCATCGGGAGTTCTGAGATAACTTGAACCTATCTCTTGGACTTCTGTTTAAATATTTTCAAGAAGATTGACCTAAAAAACCCAAACAACTTATTTATTTAATAATATAGTGATTATACCCCAAAAAGTTTATTTTATTTAAAAAAAAAAGAGTTAACTTTGTTTT
Organism: Melanocharis versteri; assembly: GCA_013397845.1. Lineage (NCBI taxonomy): Eukaryota > Metazoa > Chordata > Aves > Passeriformes > Melanocharitidae > Melanocharis > Melanocharis versteri. The sequence continues at coordinate 444,156 of VZTG01006312.1, forward strand.
TATGTAGGAGTTGATTTTAATTCTACATGAGTTATCTGATAATAAACAAATTATGAGTTTAAATTTTCATCTGATTTGTGTCAGCAATAAAAATCAGATTTGCATTTAAAGCATGTTGTATTGAGAGTTGAAAGGAGTACAACTATTGCATGTGCCTCAAATGTGTTGTAATTTATTGTGTTTTTATAAATCCTGGTCCTGCTGTGGGACTTCAGTGAGAAATTGGTTCATACCAATGCACAGTTTCAATGGATGGTGTGTGTCTCAGTTGACCTGCTCAAGATACTGAGTGTGATTTCTTAGGAAGTCAGATATTAGGATAAAAATGTGATCCAAATCACTCTGGTAACGTTTTGACTTACGATTTATTGGAGTTAAATTGAGAATGCAGTCAGTCAAGAAATGAAGAAGGTGTAGATGAGAGGTTACAATTGCGTTGTAACAAGGGCAAGAAGAATGGGCTTCTTATTTGTTGTTTCTTTAAACATTTCAGAACTAACTTCAGTGCTTTCGTGGGGCTCATGCTGAAACAAAAATTTTTGCCAGTGTCATGTCATGCTACTTTCTGTTTTTTCTAATAGATCTATACTGTAATTCCCTCAGATATCAGCTAGCCCTCAGTAGGTTCCACCATGAACCCTTCTTGACCCATTTTTCATCTGCTTTCTGGCAGTTTGTTTGGTCAACTGACCTTTTTCCTTTGTAGAAGGAACAGTAACTATTTACCTATGCTAGAGGCAAGGAGGGTTTTCTTTGATTTTTGATACACATAATACAAAAATTGTGTTAATAGGAGGAATTTACTTGCAGGTAACCAGGTCCAGCAGTTACACAAAAAAGTCCCAGTTTCAGGTGGAAGAAGAAGATATTGAAAAACTAGAAGTCAGGTAAGTTATGTGTATTAGAAAGTGATTTCACAGAATCATTAATAAATTGTAATATTTTATCATCAAGACAATAAATACCTGTTTTATCTTAGTGTAGCTCCCGAGAATTACTGATCAGATTTGTAGAAAAGATGGCATAGAAGATTTCTCTTTTTTTTACATGTATTTCTTACTGAAGATGAGTTTTTTTGTTTTGAACTAAATAGTGGTTGAGTGTATCTAGCAGTCTAAACTTACTTCCTGTGCCTGTGAGTAAAGAGGTATCAGTACCTTCGATCAAATTACATTAATTTGGGCAGAATGTTGGTAATAGAACTTGTACTGAAAGATACCAGCATACTTGATCCTAGTGTATAGTTTCAAATATAGGTGGCTGGTTTAATAAAAAAAGAAGGAAAAGTCTCTTTTATGAGATTCTTATGATTTCACTTTGCTTTTTAGGGGAACATTTGTGTTTCATCTTTTCCTTGCAAAAACTCAGAGTATGTTCCCCTTTTCTGCTGCTTTACCCTCAGAGCAGGTCTGTCTGTATTTATGCAATGTATTTAGAACAGCAGAGAGCCCTGTACTCAGTTTATTTTCTTTATTGTGCTCCTGCACATAGATGCACCAAATCTGCTGAATGACAGAAAGTCTTCAGGGCTAGCATAGGCTAGCATGTTTCCTAACAGGCACCAGAAGAAAAATTCAGCAGTTAATCTAAATAGCCATTATAGAACTAACTTGGTATGTGCATTCTTAACTATTGGCTTCATTAATTAGAACTGTATATTTCATTATAGATGCAAATATATTTAGAAAAATAGTCATGCCCCAACAAATCTAGTTGTCTTTTGTTTTTGTTTTTTTTTTTTTGTTCTTAACAACCGCTGTCTGTCAGAAATGTCAGAGAGGTAAGAAGTAATAGAACAAACCCAGGGTGCATGTCTGGAACCTGATTCCGTTTGAGGTTGTAAGTGTACGAGCTGCTGCTTGGAAAAACAAGCGCATGTGTTGGTGTGGCATTGCAGTGTGCCAGATTCTAGCAGTTAGGTAGATATTTAAATATATCGGTTAAAAAGTTCACTTGAATTACCTGAGGAGAAATGTGCACAGTTTTGGGGGTGGAGACTGCGCAGAACCCATACATTGTGCCAGTATCACTTTTATTTACTGATGCAAGGTCTGCAAGTCTTAACTTTCACTGTTTGTTTCTTAATCTGTCCTTTGTGGGTCAATAAGCCACTTGTTTGATTCTTCTTGATTTTTTTAGAATGGAGTGAGATTTCTAACATTTGCTGCCTGCATGCATGTGGATTAGTGCTGTAAGGCAGTTACTGTAAATTTGCGTATTTCTCTCTGGGAGAAAAGAACATTAAGCAATGTTCTTGTTTTCAGGGTTGACCTGTGGAATAATGGGAATCTGGTACAAGACATCTTTCTAGGCGAAATTAAAGTTCCCGTGAAGGTGTTAAGAAATGATTCCTTTCAAGCATGGTGAGAAATGGTGGTTCAGAAGTGAATTTGCTTGTGTCTTGCACGTTTTCCCTTGCAAACTATATGTTTTATTCTACCTATGCATTAAACCATGTCTTCCTGTTCCAATCTAGGTAAAACATGTTTCTAGAGTTTCCCTGCTCAATAAATGAACCTTGTTAGCAGGTCCATTTAGCTCTGCTCTTCTGCCTGTCTGCACACAATCACAGAATAGTTGGTGTGTTTGAGGAGGGAAGCGTGGAGAGTGAAGGAAGGGAAGATGGACTGTAACTGTCTTTTGGTCGGGTTGCTGGATTTCAGTGACCTGTGTGTGCTCTTCAGCCTACCCAGCAAACTCGGGGCTTCCCGGAATTGCATCACTTGTAATGAAATTCCTAAGTTAGACTTCCAGAATGACTGAAGAAGAGTTTATTTGATCATTAAGTATGGCGCTTTTTTGTTCCTTGGGGGCCCTCTGGAAGTATCTTCGGGAACCAACCCAACCTCATGTCAGGGGAGCAGGCACAGGAGCTGGAAGGATGAGGTATGAAGGGAGTTCAAGAAAGAAACACTTCTGTGTGGGACATCTCAGCACCCTCCCTTCTGATGTTTTTGGGATTAGGAGCCCATCTCTAGCTCTTTTACTGTCCCAGATGCTTAGCAGCAGGAAGGGATGAGTGCAAGGGATTTGAGTGCCTCCAAGTGTGTAAAATATTCTGCTTTTAGTGAACCTTTCAGTACAGGAAAAAGCATGGAGGAAGTGCTTCCATATCCACATGGAAGACACATGAGAAGGAAGTGGGTAAATAGGAACTAAATGTAACACAGGTCTTGGCCAGGAACCATTATGGCTCTGCTCCATGTGCCCACCTCAGGCTCCAAGTGTCTTGGATGTGTCAGGGTTGAACTCAGACTCTTGGTGTTTGAATGTGATCCTGTAGGTGTTTTTGTTGGTTTCTGTTTTTTGCACGGTGTATTGCAGACACAGGCTTGTTCTGCCAGTGTCTGATCAACAGCTGTATGACCATATTAACATAAAAACAGGCCTCTGTTAACAACCTGCTGAGAGAATGATTTTATCACCATGGGCTCATTGCCAGTGAGCTGTGTTTGTGTAACTTCTTGAATTGACCTAACTCATGTCTAGTTCTCCTGAGTGTCTCTGCTAATATGCTTTGTAGGCACACTTTGCACTGAACATCCTCATATCCAAGTATGATCTGCTTATCAAAAACAGTTCTGTGATTAAAAATAACAAATCTTTAATACTATTGCTAATTTGCATAATATGGTTTCGAATGTAGCTGAAGTACAGCAGAGAAATTATCACTACTACTAAATATTTGGAAAATAAGCCCAAGTCATGCTGTTAAGGAGATGTTCTGCTGGTAAATCAGTTTTACTTTGTTAACATGCCTTCATGGGCACTGCATCTGATCATGAAAAAAAGAAGTCTAATCTCCTGGTTGTAGAAGTCCAAATACACATGATTGTAAAAGAATATTTGGAGATGGGGTTTCAGTTTGTTGAGGTGGGTGTTGAAACTACTGTGACACCACTTAAAAGCTGTTAACATTTTTGTAGAGCTGCACCTCCTGTTGGAATGCAGCGAAACTACAGCCAATGAATCGTTCAATGTATTTTGTAGTAAGAGTAGAAAAAACCTGCTTTTTTCCTATATCTTGTTTCTCAGGAGCGGAGCCTGTTAGTACTGTGTGTTTTTTCTGGTCTCAGACAAGACCATTTCAATTCTTCACACTGCCTGATTCACTTGCAGTGTCCAACACCCTAAATATAACCTAGATGTAAAATGAGATGGCCCAGTGTAATTTCAAACTATTCCTGCTATTCCCTGTTAACCTACAAAAAGTATATCCTATTTCACTGTTTGGAAAGATACGAGAAAATAAATTAAGTTCCATTATGTATTAAAGATGCGTTGAATGCTGCTCATTTTTTTTACTTTTGTGTCCCACGGGGTTTTTTTTGTGAATTTTTTTGTCAGTTTTCAGATATAATGTATGTATGCTGAAATAGTTAAATGTGATACTTTGCTTTATTATGGAATTAGTCAAATTAATGAAATAGGAATCTAATATTTTATAATTGTCCTGTTGCTTACAGGTACTTGCTTCAACCAAGAGAAAATGGAAACAAGTCTTCTAAAACTGATGATTTGGGATCACTTAGGTTAAATATCTGTTACACTGAAGACTGTGTGCTTCCATCGGAGTACTACGCTTCTCTAAGGAACTTGCTGCTAAAATCTTCAGATGTTCAGGTACTTTTGTTGAAAATTTCATTAAAGTGAAAACTAAAAATGAATTATGCAGTCGGGAGACAATATGAATTACTCAAAGCTAGATAATTGGTTTTGTTTCTTTGTGGTAATTACTTCTGTCACACCCAGATGAGCAGCTTCTAGAGCTTTTACTTCTGCTCTAAAGTACCAGGATTTCTTCTCACTTTAGAAGAACCAGTAGAGACCGTGAAATAACCTGTGCTGTGTGCCTGGAGGAGACACATTCCTGTCTTCTCATTGGTTGCTCTTCTCAACATCGTATTTTTCCATTGGCCTTTATTGGCTTCTTGGATTTAGAGGTTTTCCAGGGACACCGATTCATTATTGGCACTGAAGGGCAGGTATATAACACAAAGGATCTACTTCAGAATTTATTTCAAATTCTACTTTGGAATTGCTTCTGCCTTCCCCAGGATGTTAATCAGCATGACTGGATTTCTCACATTAACATGGTGACAAAGAGGGAAGTGAGGTAGATGGTTTGCATAACATTGGGACAGGAATCAAATTGTAGTAACCAGACTTTATATTCTTAGGTCTTTTACAGCTTTTCGTCAATTCAGTGTTAGTGAAGTACTGACAGAGGAGAAAAAAGATAGAGGAAACAGATGTGACTAAAGTTGTTGCTGACCCATTCAAATACTGCTTCACTGGAATTCAGGAATAGCTGAGTATATAGGTAGCAGCTGTCTTTTCTACATAAATAATTTAGGTTTTGTATCGAAATTCCAAACTGTACAGTGGCAACAAACACTTCAGAAGGGTGAGAACTTTATTTTAGTGTCCCCTGATTATAGGTTTAAAAGTCCTATAAAGATACATGACATGATAGTAAAACAGTTGCTTCCTGCCTCTAGCTTGGGCTTGTGACAAAGCCATAGTTTAACCCTTTAGGGAGAATGAGAAGGATGAGTAGCTACTGAATTCCATTCTTAAATGTATTTCTAGGGTAGATAATATTAATTTTCAAATAAGTATCTCTGGAATGGAAGCTTTTAATTGCCATACACAGCAAATATTGAAACTTTCTGTTAACAAACTATGTCTGTAGTTTCATTAGATTTGATCTGTATTTTTTCAAATACACAAAGAACATTTAACTACTTTACTCAGATTTTGTGTTCTGGTTTCTCACAGCCCATTTCTGCATCTGCTGCCTACATTCTGAGTGAAGTGTGTCGAGACAAGTACGATGCTGTGCTACCTCTGGTACGGCTGTTGCTGCACCACCATAAGCTGGTTCCCTTCGTTGCAGCAGTGGCAGAACTAGATCTGAAGGACACCCAGTATGTATTTCATGTTTATTGATGTCATGCTTTCTAAAATTAATCTTAGAGTTTCACAGGGCTTCATGATAAACACTGATAAGTAAGCCCTTCAGTTTCTTTCTCTCATTATGTAAAACTGACTAAATATATTCATCTTTTAATGCTAGTTTATAAAAATATTCATTAACATCACTTTGAAGCTGAGAGTCAGAGTTAATGGTTCTGGGCAGTTTGGTAAAACTTTGTGTAAGAGTACATAGTTTTTCTTTTAAATGTCGTTATTTGCCACTCTTCAAATTTTACTGCACATTGGATCAGAACTTACAAGCCTAGATGGAACTTAATAGATGGAACATGTTTAAAATTGCTGAAAATCTTATCTTGCTTCCTTTAACACATGGCTTAAATGAGGGCTACTCTTTTTCTGCAAAGATGCCTTGTAATTAAGAATGTGGCTTGCATGCCTTGCAAGTAGGAAGCATGGGAGTTTTTCCAAGTAGCAGCATATGGTCTGTGAATCTGCAACTCTGTGGTTAGGAGAGAAATAAAGCAGATGTGAGCAGCAGCCACTGAGGTGCCAGGTCATGTCCAGTGGAGGTGTGGGAGGGATTTTGTCACCACAGGACGGTTCATTTCAAAGCAGTTAATCTTGATTTAAATAATGTGAAACAGCTTAACTGTGTAGAAAGAGGTGACTCATAGAAAATAATTTTCTAAACTGCATTTTAGTACACACATTCCATTGGAATTGAACTGTAACAAAGAGAGCTTAAACTAAATCTCTCAGATTAGAAAGATACACTTTGCACAGCTGGCTGTCAGTTTTCTTCAACAGCTGTAATGAATAAAAATGTAACCTTGGATTAAATATGTTTTGGTTTAAGTGTCTGGGTTTATTGGTGTAGTGTAGCAGTGTGCTGTAGCTCCGGATTTTTTTTCACTGTGACTACTGGAGGAGGAATTGTATATCGCTGAGGTACAATTTTTATTATTTTGGAATTTTCTCCAGTTGTTCTTTCTCATGTTCCATACTGCACTATACCTTTAATTGTCTAAAATTTCTTAGGCTTTTTCTTACGGTTTTATTTATGTTCCTGGGTTTGGTAATAGCTGTAATAATATTCTTGTTTATATTCTTTTTGTTACTGAGGGCTGTTGCAAGCTTAGGGTATAGGTTCTGGAATGCCTGATTGAAACATATGAAAAATATTTTTTAAACATTTAATTAATATTAAGATAAAGTATAAATTGAATTTTGTAACCGAACTTGCTGGTTTTTTCCCTGTTCAAATAAAATAATTACTTCTTTACAGAGAAGCAAACACAATCTTCAGAGGCAACTCATTAGCGACTCGGTGTGTAGATGAAATGATGAAGATAGTGGGGAAGCACTACCTAAAGGTTACTTTGAAACCTGTTATTGATGAGGTGGGTTGTCCTACTGAAACTTCTTTGGGGACACTCAGCCCCCTGGGGTGTCCTTGTCTCCTGGATAGGCATTCTTGTTTCAGCTCTGTGGTAGGAATCACTTAAGTAGGGGAATCCTGGAGGAAAATTTAATTGAGCAGTAATTGGTTGATTTTAGTGGGAGGAGCTGTATTTTGTTATTTACGTTCCAGATGCTTCAAAATAAACAGTCAATGACAGTTGTTCCAGCTTCCAACACACTGCAGAATTTGCCCATGTGATGTTTTATGTAATCAATCCATTTGAAAAGGCACAAACAAAAGTGAGGATGATTGTTGCATGTTGTTATGGATGGTTAGAACCTATTTAGAATTTATTTATTATTATTATAATTATTATTTATTTAAGAATCTGGTTTTAAATGGGTGCATTTTTCCATACAGTCTGTCTGAAAAATTGAACTTCTATAGTTCTGTTTGTTTGTTTCAGATATGTGAGTCTCCTAAACCCTGTGAAATAGATCCCATCAAATTAAGAGAAGGGGATAATGTGGAAATTAATATGGTGAGTTTCCCAATTAGTCTCAAAATATGAAAGAAAAGCGTTTTCAAAAGCATATCTTTGTAATGGAAAATTAGTAACTCATAGTAGCAATGTAACTCTTTGATTTCAGAGTAAACAAAGAAAAAGCAGTATTTTCTTATCCCTGTTTACGAACACAGGAATGGAAAAGCCCAATGGAAAATGGGATGGAGAGGAGAAGCTAAAGATAGCAGTCGTTCTTATCAGTTTTTGGGTGTTTTGATTCCTGATGTCCTGTACTCAGCATCTAGATTATGATGTACCTAATTAGAACTGCTCTAACATTGTTCATTGAAGTTTTGCTGACTTCTTCTCTCTTACCAGAGTATAATGATGTTTAATGCAATAAAGTTAACGTTCACTTGATATACATGGGAAATGCTCCTTCCTTGTTCTCAAATTACAGAAGCAACTACTGATAGGTAGTTTATATTGCTAGACAGTGCTTATATACTTTAAATAAATATCATTAAACTGCCTTTTAACAGTAGTGATGCCATATAAATATTATGAGGCTTTTAAAATATGCACTGTACTAAAATTCAGAATTGAATAGCCAGACAGTGTTATGTTTGCGCTCAGGTAGGAAAAAAAAGGAGAAACGTGATTGTTCATGGTCTGAAAAAATACCTTTTTTCATAATTGCAGGAAAATCTCCGCTATTATGTGGACAAAGTGTTCCGTGAAATAGTGCGGTCGAGTATAAGTTGTCCTACCTTAATGTGTGATGTTTTTTATTCTTTGAGACATCTGGCTGCCAAAAGATTTCCAAGTAAGTGCTCTCTAAAAACTTGTGAAAGTGGTGTTCAGACTGAAAACTTCTCCCGTTACCTTAAGGGGGTTGTTAAAATTCTTGTCTTGTCCAGAGCTGTGCCCTGAACTTTGTTAGTCAGGCATTTGTTTTTCTGACAGTAGGTAAGTTATAGTGAAACTTCGTGATCAATCAAGAGGCAGTTTTTGTTTTCTGAGACAAAAATACAGTAGATCAGAAACTGCAAGACAGCGGCAAATGAGAAGTCATCAAACAAAGTACAAGATAATAGAAGAAAAGCACAAATAATACAGGAAGTGATTTATTTGAAAGATACTTAAAATTTGTAAGAGCTGTTCTGTTTATTGCTTCTAAAGAAGCAAGATGTGAACATTAAATTTAATTTGGCATTTCCATCTTTACGTGCACTGCCACTCTGTTAACTGTGACCAGCACATACATAACTCCTGTGAAATTAGCTTTACTACTACTATAGCTGAACTAGTTATGGGTAGTTTTGAGGAGGGTGGACAATAAAAAGTATTTAATGGATTTGTAAATATGACCAGTATTACAATAGTTTTATTCTTTCGGAATGGTTTTAATATAGGAATAATGTAGTGTGTTTAAAATATTCATACTTCAGTCAATTAAAATCTGAAACGTCCTGTAATAAGCTACAGGTGAAGAATATGCTCCTTATAATGTGCAACATTTCTCTGATTCATGTTTATCACTGAAACTGAGCCATAAGTTGATCTAGTTTAGAGGGTCCTTGCAGAAAAGCTGACTTACCATATCATATTGAAGTGGTCATTAGAGTAAGAATGTGATCTCACTGTATTTCCCAGTATAAAAGTAAATATACCCAAAATATTAAATGATAAAATCCTTGTTTACATCCTCAAAATTATATAACTCTGTGGGTTTATGATGCAACTCAGAATTGCAATTATATTTGTTCCTATGTGTTGACTGTATTTGTCATGCAGCATTAATGTATTTGAGTTATCAGTGAGTAGCTTTCCAGGTGAATAAATCCAATAGCCCCAGTGTTCAGAGGCAGGTGCTGCAGTGTTTTATCTCTGGGTGCAGCATCCAGCCAAACCTAATCAAGGGTGTATGTAAATGCTTGCAGTCATCTCATCGTTCCTCCCAGTGGAGCTGATGAGCCGGTTGTATGGGAATAGAACTTCTTTTCAGAGAAATAAGCAATAAACATTCCACTATAAGTAGAACATTTCTTATCATGACCACCTTTCTCATTTCATGCACTTCATTGATTTTTCTATTCTATTTTAGAATATAAATGTCTCCTCTGATGTTATCTTCTTAAGGATTTTTATGTTAACTGTCTTCATGATTTCCTGTTGAGTTCAGTGCATGTTACATTTCATGGTTTTTCTCTGCAGATGACCCTCATGTACAGTATTCTGCAGTGAGCAGCTTTGTGTTTCTTCGTTTCTTTGCTGTAGCCGTAGTGTCACCTCATACTTTTCATTTACGACCTCACCATCCAGTAAGTCTTGTGAAGCTTTGCTCTGTTTTATTCATACCGTCAGATCTGTTGGTGTGGGAAGGCATCAGTTACTTACAGTAACTGGGAAATAAGATGGCTAAATGTCTCTAGGTTCAATTTCCAAAGGAAATAAGATATTTGCAATTCTTTAAGCATCAGATATTTCAGTCTTTATGGGGTGTTGCCAAATGATGTGGAAGAGCTTTCAATATTAAAAGATGCTGTGCTTTTTTTGGGAATGGGCTTCTTGGGTACAATAGCAACATGACTGAGGGCCCTTTAAGGTATAGGCCTAAACTGTCTCAGTTCTTTCCACCAAGGAAATGAAACATCCAGACATTTATTGCCATTTGGGTCTTAAGCAGAGGTTGTAGAGTTATCCAGTAACTGGTTGGTGTATTTATTCTGGACTCCACTAGTTGCAGTGGGTTGACAAATTTTCCATTTTCATTTGTCAAGTAGATACACATTACAAAAAAAATTCAAAGACAATAATATAAAAATAAAAAACCTGTGTTATTTTTCACATGAAGTACAGAAAACATGTGAAATATGAGGTTTTCATTATTAGCTTATTTTATCTACTTTAGGTGTGCTGTGCCTTCAAAAGGAAAAGACACACTTACTCAAATTCATTTCTTTGATATTATCCAGTTTTTTGAGTGAAAAAGATTACAGGATTTTAACACTTGAGGGTTAAACATCTAAAAGGGAACAGCAAGGCCACTTTTGGAGGCTGTGTTTATAATCCTGTACTGAAATGCAAGCAGAGAGGTAGCAAACAAATCAAGTAAAAGCCTTAAAGACAGAATTTTGAAGTTTACTTTGTATTATGAAAATTGATACCATTTGTCCAGCAGTAGTTCATTATGTTTATTGTTCAGAAGTTTGTTAGATGTGTAGTAATGATTACAGGGTTTCAGATGTTTTATAGGTAAAAAAATTTTCCCAGTACTAATATTGCATTCTAGTGGTAGTGACTAAAATATTAAACATTGTGCAGTAGCTAATAAACTATATAGTATTCTATATGCATTTTTTTTCTTTTGGGGCAAAGAAAAAAAATAAAGATGTACCAGATTTACAACACTGTGTAATACAATAACTTCTTTGACATTTTAATTTTTAAATCAGTTTTTCCTGGAACTGTGAAAAAATGTGACTTCTGCATTTTGTTTCATTGTTTTAGGATGCACAGACTTCTAGAACTTTAACTCTTATATCAAAAGCCATCCAGACTTTGGGGAGCTGGGGAAGTTTGACCAAAAGCAAACTTGTAAGGCTACTAAAATTCTTTTCGAACATTCTGTTCATTGAAAGTTTATGTGAAAGTTTATTTATGTGAATATACTTTCCCTTTCAGTCAAGTTTCAAGGAGACATTCATGTGTGAATTTTTCAAAACATTTCAAGAAGAAAAATTTACTGAATCTGTTAAAAAGGTACCTTTCAACAATATTTTTTTATTGTTGGTGTATCTGATCAGTCTTCATTATTAGAAGGTTGTGTTTTTGTTCCGTTTTCTACTAGAGAGAAAAAGAAAAGTTGTGGTCTGTTTCAGACATAAAAAAAAAGCCAAACCAAAAAACAACACAGCAAAACCAATACAGTCAAATACACAAGAGTTATACACAGTGAACTAAACTAATTTAGTTTAAAAAATAAAGTATACATTTTTTGAAAGAGACTTTATTGCATGTGCTGTTTAGGAACTCATTAAAGACTTTTTGTGTTTCTAGGTAGTGTATATTTATATTCCCTGTGTTTTTTTTCCTCAAGTTCCTGGATGATGTTTCCTCTACTGAGAGTAAAGAGCCCAGTGGTGTGAGCGAGCCAGTACATCTAAAAGAAGGGTGAATACATCTTGAATTTATATTGTGCATAACAGAAATGACTTCAGTAGCTTTTTCATTAATGCCAGATTCAGACTAATGCTTATTAAAATGTCTAATATACTGTAGAAATTAATACGTTTGTAATTTAAATAGTTCTTAGTTTCCAGAATTAGTTTAAAAGAACACCTGCAAACTTTCATAACTCATCTTTTAAATACTTAAAAAAGTAATCAATAGGTTTTCAACTGCTTTTAAAGACTGACTGCATTACTGTCACAGTTCAGTGTGTTCTCTGTGATGGTTTTTGAGGATTGTGAAAGTGTATTTTAAAAGGGCATTATTAATTTAGAATTATTCTACATGCTGTATAAGCCCGGCCAGCTAAATGTTGTGCTTTTAAAGCTGGATAAAAAACTACCCTGTAATTGTAATATTTAACATTTAGTGATAGAATGCTGTTATATATATTGAGGTGAAAGTCACTCTTCCTAAGAAATGAACTGTCTTTTGCTTGATGTTGATCAAGAATAGGTGATGACTTGAACAACGTTCATGGGGAAAAAATATTTTAATTTATTTGAGAAGCAGGTTTATAAGAAGAAAAGATTTTTCTGTGAAACAGGCATTCAGATTTCAAACAAGGAAGAAACATGTCTCTCACTAAGATACTGAATAGAAATGGAGGAGGAAATTGTAGTGGGTCAACACTTGGTTATAGTAATAAATTGTTGGCTGATGTTCAAAACAAAAGAAAGAGTTAGCAGTGAGTATTACTAAAGTGTACTGAGTGCAGTTTGTCTGCCCTTGCTATTGAGCCAAATTCAGTGTCATTTCATTGATGTTCAGTTTCTGATCCAGATAAGGCCAAGTACAATCACATGTAGAAAGGGACAGGAAAGGGGGAATCTTGTGGTTAGATACACCTTATTCCCTTCTGCAAAAATTTGGAATTCTGGATCTGGATAAGTTAAGTATCCCCTCCAAATTTACTGCTACAAGCACCAGTCTGGACTGTGTGTTTTTCAAGCTCCTTTTCTGTTTTTGGAACCCTGTACACGATTACCATATTGGGAGGTAACCTTGAGGATTGGTTGTGAACAAGTAGTAGATTTTTTTTTAAATGTACAATGAAGTAGATTTTTACGTGGCTGCATGATGAACAATAATGTCTTGTCTCAATAAATGGTTTTGAAGACTAATGGTTGCATTTCATTTGATTCTGTCTTTACAGAGAAATGTACAAAAGAGCTCAGGGAAGGACCCGGATTGGTAAAAAGAATTTCAAGAAGCGGTGGTTCTGTCTAACAAGTAGAGAATTCACATACCACAAGCAGCAAGGTAAATAATGTTTATTTTACAATTATTTTTATTTTTCAATATTTTCTAAGTGTTTGTAGCTTTTTTGTGCTTTTAAAATGTGTAATTATTTTCTTTTCCTAAAATACCTGTGATGTATTTTAGTTACTTTTGCCTTGATTAATAGAAGCTTCTGTCTGATTCATGCCTATTTTTTCAATAATAAAAGTGCATATTTTGAGAGCATGAACTGCAGTGTCAGTGCCCTGAGATTATAAAACAGTTCTTAAAGATTGCTTCACTCCTCTGTTTACAATTTTTTACAGATAAAGAACCAATTTTCACTATTCCAATCAAAAACATCCTTGCAGTGGAGAAACTTGATGAGAGCTCCTTCAACAAGAAAAATGTGGGTCAAAAGATAGTTTATATATAATTCTTGATGTGTTCTTTAAATAAAAGATTGTAATTAGCTTACAGAATTAATGAAACCCCAATACTAAACACTTCAGCAAAAAGTCTTTTATGGATCAGGAACAAAAAGCCATATGCAGTATCTCCAAGTACTCTGAATGTGGAAATTAACCTGGAAATTGGGATATCTGCACCAACTTTTCTGACTGATTCTGACTTTGCCCCCCCTTGCCAAATTTCTGGAATGAAGCTTAAAACTACATGACCTTATTACAAAGCACTTGTACTTATGTTATATACTACTAGAAGTGTATTATTACCAAACTTGTGTTTATTCTTTTTGATGAGAACTTCCTACAATCCCCTCATCAGCTGAGGCAGTTGTCTGTGCTCACAGCCTCATTCTGGCCCTGGAACACCTTGGTTATTTCTGTTCTTACATCAATCCCAGCATCTGAGGCAGTGATAAAAGTACAGCTATCACTAAGGCCAAGGATGGCTAAAGGAGAGACTTCTGGGAATCTTCTGTTGCTGTCAGGATGTGAAGCATGAAGGTCATGCTTTTTGAAATCTGGGGTCACACTTAAAGATATGTGGATGAAGAGGACAGAAGATGCATCCTGTTCTAATTTATAAGGGTTCTTCCTTAGATGAGGTAGTGGTGTAGACAGAACACAGGGAGCTGTTCTGGTGGGGCTTTTCTCCTCTGTGTAGTTGAGAGAGGTGAAAAGTCTGCTGTTCTCCCTTGTCTCACTTTCTGTCTTAATTTGACTTTGTTGAACTGCCTGAACACTGAAATCTATTTCAGCATATTCAAAGTTGCTCAGTAACTGGATTTTTTTATTCAGCAGAATAATGTGTTTCCTCTACAGATGTTTCAAGTACTTCATGGAGAAAAGCCACTCTATATCCAAGCAAATAACTGTGTAGAAGCCAGCGAGTGGATAGAGGCTCTTTGCCGGGTAACGAGGTGCAACCAGAAGAGGCTGAGCTTCTACCACCCCTCTGCTTTCCTGAACGGGAGCTGGCTCTGCTGCAAGGCCACCGTGGAGAGCACCGAGGGCTGCGCTCGCTGCACCGCGTAAGTCCCTTCCCAGCTGGAAACGGGCAGCGGTCCAGGGAGTGGGGGAGTCCCTCTGCAGCTCAGAAACAGGGAAGCAAGGCCTTCCCTAAGTCAGCAAGTGATGCCACAAAAACCTGCCACAGTGATAAGGCACAAAGTACTGGATTTCACCAAGTCTGTTACTTTGTCTGCCACCCTGTGGAGGTAACCAGTTCAGCATGGAAATCACAAATATGCCGTGGCTGAGATCTTTTTCATGCAAAATAATATATTTAATTCAGATGCCAGGCTGAATGCAGAAATATGACACACCTAGATCATCTGTATGAAATAATTAAAATACTTTGCTGCAGAAAGTTCAGCCTGGAAGTCTTCTCTCCTTAATGACTTTGTCTTGTTTTATACGACCACCATTTTATTTGAACTTCAAATATTTTAAAGCAGTGCGCTAAGGAAGTCAGCTAAATAATCTTGGATGTAGATTCTGACAAATCGTTTGAGTTTTGTAGGTATGTCAGAAAAATTAATAACATCTTACGATACTTTAATGTCTTTTTAGAAGTTGCTGATTTCTGAAAACAAACAAATGCTGTGATTTCTTTTAAAAATAAATGTATCCTTAACTGTGTAGGTTATATAAATTACAGACTAAGTTTTGTGAAGCAGTCTATGAGTGATAAACATATTAAAAGGCTGTGTATATTGAAAAAGAAACAGTTTTTACTTGCTTTCAGGAATTACTGATATTCATTACCTGTCTCTTTGTTCACCTTTTAGAGATGTTCCTGCTGATACTCAAATTGAGATTGATGGAGACAGGGAGACAGAAAGAATTTACTCACTTTTCACTATCAACAGGTCTAAACTACAGAAGTTGGAAGGTACGCAAATTATAATTAAGAAGAATTACACTGATATTCAGTTCTAATTCTCTAGGTCAAGAACATAATTTTGAACAATTAACTGAATTTAACAATTCACTTGAAAATAATAGAAAGTAGAGAAAGAGACTGAATTTTTATCTTCTCAGTGCCCTGGTGTCTGATGTTCTTCAGGCATTTCTTTACAGTAGATATCAGGCATTCTAATTCTAATTGCATTTCCATGTTTGTAATATCTTCTATAGTTTAAACAGAGAGACTGCACCTATAGCTGATGGCTTTTCTGCCTTTGCTGTCCATTTCCTGACTATGTGATGAATTCTATTAGACATGGTTTTGCTGCAAGAAAGCACTGAATTTCTCTTAATGTGAAGAGGAGAGAGCTGGATGCTCAAGATGCTGAACACAATTAGCACAGAATAAGCTACAGAACTGAAAATATATTTAGTTGATACTGTCTCCTGCTTTTGTCTTATCTTAATCTATTTTATGTATAAGCCAGAGTAACTTTAAATTTCAGAATTTTGGAATTACCATTTGCATAAGAGTTAGATTTGTTTTTTAATTGTTGAAATTCTAAATGGCATGATTGTGGTTGTTTTTGTAGAGGCTTGTGGAAGTATAGCAGTCTATCAAGGTCCTCGGAAAGAACCAGATGATTATTCTAACTTCACAATTGAAGATTCTGTAGCCACTTTTCAAACACTTCAGCAGATAATAGATACAGTAGAAAAGCTGAATGAATCACATGAAAAATACCAGAAGAAGAGATCATCTAGCGCCAAATATGGTAGTGAGTAAGTATCTGATGTAATTTGACATTGATAAATGTGTATTTTGAGAAAAATGAATCATGAGACAAGGTCAGGCTTGTTGGGGTAGAGATGATGAAGGTAAAGTTAGACAACAGACACGGAGAGAATAAGGTACATAATTTGTAGTAGTGCAGCTTTTTACCAGTTGTTGAAGATCCAAGTTCATCTGCTGTGGGATTCATCTGTTCTTGTTGAGATTCCTGTAAGTGAGTGCAGTGATTCTTCTGTTTCCTTGCAGCTTAACATTTGAAGTGCACACAAAATTTATCCATAACTGTATGCCTACCTTCTAAGTATTTTTTTTTTCAAAATTTTGGTTAAATGATAAAAATACCAAGTTACATGAAACTGTTAACATTTTACGGCAGAAACTTATCTTTCAGGCAGTATATTTACTGTTTGTATATTACTCGCCATACTTGATGATAAATACTATTTCTTGTGAAGGTAGAAAAAAAACCCTGTTCTTTGGAGTACATTGTTGTTCTAGAGCACATTCTTTAATTCTCCTAAGTCCTGGCTTATGCCTATGGAACACCACTAGCAAGTTTTCAGATTTCTTCTTTGCATCAATAAGGATTGATTCACCAGGAAAAAAAGAAAAGCTCAAACGCTGATTTGGTTTGCCTAGGTTAGTGTTTGACCCAAGTTGTTTAGAAAAATTGACCGTGATTTAGAAGTCTTGTGTGAAAGTAAAAGAGATCTTTGCAAATCGTGAAATTTCACAATTAATGGTAAAAATGGTGGGGTTTTTTTTCTTGATAAATTAAAATTGTATGAAGAGAACTAGAAAGCAAATGTCAACCTTAAAAATATTTACATATTTTGGTTTTTTGCAGAGAAAATCCGATTGTTGGAAAAGTTTCCTAACCAAAACAAACTGGCCCACTTGGATGGAAAAAAGAAACTGGAAATGTTCTAGAGTGTTTTGGTTTTTGTTTGTTTTCTTTTTTAATTCATTATATGCATTTTTGCAAAGTATTTAAGAATGAACATAAATGCTAGTTGTGTTGACAATCTATTTAATATTTAATAGAAAAATATCTTCTTGGAAATCTGGTCTTTAAGGTTTATTCTCATTTTGCTGAAGAACTTGAAGTTCCAGGTTCTTGAAGTAGCAGATGTGAATAAATCTAAATGCTGTTTTGCCATTGTTGTCTTATTGGAAAGAACTTTCTAAACAAATAAGCTTTTTCATGGAAGAAAATCCACACTGCATTTGTTGGTTGGATTACATCTCAGTACATACACTGCAAACTTGCATGAGTTTACCATGAGTGCCTGCCCTGCTGATACGGATCTCGAAATAGAAATCCCAAGATCTTATGATGTGGAAAAGATCTGAAGCTTCACACTCAATACATTTGACTTATTTTTTTCCTTGTATTAAGTGTTGTCAGGACTTGATTTATGTACAGTTGAAGTTCTTCAGAACCATGCAGTATGCTGCAGATAATCTGGACAGCAGATACCAGTGTTAGTTATGTTATTAAGTACTAAAGAAGAAATCAGGGAACTTACATTGTACCTCTTGTTTACATTTGGGGTGAGTAATATATGGAGTGACATTAGACCACTATCTATTTTCTTTAGCATTTTTTAAGGTACATACTTTTTCTTAGTCTAAAAAGAAATGCAGGGTAGTAACATTCTTTTAAATAGGTTTGCCTACAGATAGAAAAATTCAAATGTGAACAGATTGTGGTTAAGTACTGATCAATTAACATCATCCCATGTATGATTTAATTTCTTGTTTTTATAAAAGTAATAACTACGTCCAGCTCAACTTTTGACTACAAATCTAATAAATAATCTCTATTATAATCACTCAAAGCACTTTAGATATCTGGACTATCCCAGATTATTTTTAGATACTTTGTAGTATCTGCTTGTTATGATCAGTTGAATGATCAACATTGTTTTGTCTTTAAGCAATGCTTCAGTGAATATTTTTGTATCTTTAGTTTCGTGGATTCGTATTTGCCACTTAACACAATTTTAAACTGGCATTCCTGACTTCAGTAAGATTAATTTTTGCTCACTTCATCTGAGAAGTTAGGTTTCTGCTGAGAAAAACTGTATGTATATAATCAGGAAGAAGCAAAGGTATTACTGTGGCAACTTTGCTTCATCAGTATTAAATGCAATGGTACTCCTTGGAATATTATTTTTAATAAAAGTTATATGTGGTACTTTTATTTTTAAAGCATTTTCTCTGGGGTCTTTTGTTATTTTGCTGGATGTTTTTTTAGTTTTTGGTTTTGTTTTGTTTTTCCAATCACGATTTGGCCAAATTAATTAGGAATGTAACTTAGAAAGAAATCCACAATGCTTGAAACAGTAAGCTGTTGAAATTACCACACATTTATTATACTGTTGTAGGAAGGCTTTCTGTAATGGAAGCAAGGTGGCAAGACAGGATTGAAATTTCTTTAGAATGAATGTAACTTGTTAGAATGACTACATGGTTTAATACCAAGCTATTTTAGAATATCTGGGATTCAGTACTAGGATCTGCAACATCACAATCATTTAATCACCTCAGCTGGTTTTGCCTTTTCCTTTTTTACACCATTTGATGTGTTCAACAGGACTTCTATTTGCCAACAGTTAAAATGGAGGGAGAATACAGCAATGCCAATAAATGTGTTTTGCCAAGGTAAAGGTAAACATTAATTGCCATTAATCAGAAGCTGCCATTAAACTAAGTTGAATGTGGCTGAGTGTCAAAGTTAGGTTTTGTTGTATATGAATTAACCCTGTGGCAAACCCTGTTCCTTGGAGCCATTTTCTGTTGTTTTCAAAGTCAAATTTATGAAAAATTGAGTTGTATACTCTTGCAATGTTGAGGTTTTTTTAATATGCACCTTTTTTTTTTTTTTGCTTTGGTACTGGAATATTGAGAAAAAAACCCAAAAGGCCATCGAATATTTGTGACCATTAAGATTTGATTTCTCATTTTATAATGTTTTAAAGTGCAGTAGATGTTCTAGAATTTAATTAGGTACAAGTAGGTTGATTAATAATAAAAGTTGCCTTCATTTTGATTAGTCTAGGAAAGTGATGTTATTCAGTAATTAGTTCTGTTAGGATTGTAAAAGTTTTAATGTTATTATGATGATGTATTGTTGAATGTATTTTTATTTAAATTTTATTTTCTTATCAAGACATTAAAATGTTTTGTAACACTGCTTGACAATAACTCCGAAATAAATTACAACAAACCTGAGATAAGCTGTGTGTTTACTGTGAGCTCTGGCTGTTTAAAATGTTGGCATTTACCTGAATGAATGGGGGTTACATGCAGGACGTGGGTATAAAGAGAGAAACCTAAGTGGTGTCGTGGGCAGAACCCACCAAAATGAACCTGGGGATGTGGTGTCTGCAGCATTGCTGCGTTCTGAACTGGTGGCTGGGGAGAGCAGTGCTGGCTCATCGTTTAGTGTAAGAGCATGCAGAGAAGCCTTAGGAATTGGACCGTTTTATAAAAGTTTGCAATGATTAGTCTGCTGTGTTGAAAGATAGCTGGTATGATGTTTTTAGTGTTAGGTGACTCTTTTTTTCTTGTTACTGATTTGTGTTCCATTAGCTGTGCTCTGTAGCAGTACAGGCCTAGTAGAATTTGTCAGAACTATTTAAAATATATTGCATATGGAAAAAAGAGTGTTTACTTTTCTCAATCTGCTTTCTTTTTTTTATGTAATCTGGGCCTTTTTTTGCCACCCACTCTCCCGTCCTGTGCTTATGCCCATTTTTTATAAGGCAGTTTTGTACAAGCACTTTTTAATGTCCCGAGGTATTTTGTTTCCTTGTGCAGAGAACTGACCTGTTGTCCTTTGTTGCTGGCATGGAAGCTTCTGTCAGGAGTTACAGTGCAAACCTTCCAGCCATTTTGGAATGAATTTTGACTAATTGGAGGTAAGATGTATTAAGGCCCAGTATGAGTGGTCACTACATTAATTTGCAGAGATTAGAAAACAGAGGAACATAAATATGAAATTGGAAGTACAGGAGGGAATTTTTTTCTGTGAACATTAAAAAAAATAACTGTACGTGTTCTGTAATGGTTATAGCAGAGTGATCCTTTCTTTTCTCTGCTTAAATGCTGCCTTCTCTAACCATTCCAGGAACCTGAGTTTTCTCTAACCCATGGCACCAAAAGGGCATTCCCAATTCAGATCTGTAGATGTGCCACTCAGGGACATGGTTTAGTGGTAGACTTGGCAGTGTTAACAGTTGAGCTTGATGATCTTAAAGGTCTTTTCTAATCTAAGTGATTCTATTAATATATGATAAATGCTTTACAAGACATTATCTTTAATTCCTGGTCATCTGTATGTATTTTAAATTACACAGTTTGCAACATTTACTCACATGTGGTAAGGACAGATTCAGTATTGTGTTTAAAAGGGCATACACATGAAATCCAAATCAGGCCAGTAAGATCCCAGTAACAGGCAACTTCCAGTAGAATGGACAAATGCATGCAGTTTACTTAAAGTTCTTACAAATACTTACAGACGCATATTTAACTAAGGTTTATGTGATTTATGCAGACTAAATAAATCAGAAGTTCTTCAGTAGCAGTAAGGAGAGTATATCAGTGTTACTGTGTCCAGCTGTGATGAGACTGCTGTAGAAATACTTTGTGTATTCCTGGGATTCATCATAATAAACAACGTTTTTAAAAAAATTAATTTCAGAGTTTAAGAGTAGAGCTGTAAGAACTGGGAATATAGACTGTAGTTTAGCTAAATTACTTAGAAAGGCACTTGGTGTACTTAAATCAGGGACAAAAAAGTAGATAATTGGTTGCTTTACAATCAGAATAAGATTTTAAAAGACCCAGTGGCTACAGGGTTCAGGAAATGCATATGCCTTGTAAGAATTTAATTAGGTACAGAAATTAACAATTTTAATTAGGTATTCTTGGTAAGAATATTTTGTTGTTTTTTTTTTAATAAAAGCAAATAGATGATCTTGCTGAAATGCTTTTAAAATATTCTTTATGTTAATAAATGTTTATGGAGAATAATAAAATTCATCCATCTTGCATAATACAATTTTCCATAGAAAATCTTGTATGATCAAGATTTTTAAGTGTTTGAGTCCATCATTATTTTAGCATAATACTATTGCAAATGCTGTGGCAGTTGTATGAAGTCTAGTTAACAATTTCACCAAAAAGAGGATGTAAATCATTATACTGATTTTAGAAACTTTATGGCTTTTTGAATCCAAACAATTTCATTTGCTTTAAGGGACTGTGATTTTGTTCCCCACTTTCATCTTTTATATTTGGTCATTCTTCATACACAGGGAAAAAAGCTCAGAGAATCATAGAACAGCCAAAGTAAACCTACTGAGTGGCTTGAATTCAAGACTTACAGGTGAAAATCTCTTACCTGGTCCTTCTGATTTCTCGAAAGATCCGAGATACCCCACGCTTTACTCCAGTTTTGGTGGCAAACTCCAGTGTGTGAGGGAGCCGGGGGAGAGGCTGATGTGTGTATGGTGGACAGCAGAAGGCTCCAAAGGCAGGCAGCCCCCGTTCCAGCAGCACTTCCCTCCCGGAGCAGCCACAGGCACCGCTGCACAGGGGCACTCCAGCAGCTGCCTGAGAGCTCAGCTGGGTTTAGCTCCCGGGCTTTAGCTCAGCCGGGTTTAGCTCCCGGGCTTTAGCTCAGCCGGGTTTAGCTCCCGGGCTTTAGCTCAGCTGGGTTTAGCTCCCGGGCTTTAGCTCAGCTGGGTTTAGCTCCCGGGCTTTAGCTCAGCCCTCGCTCTTCTGCTCACGGGGACACTGCTGCTGTGCGATGCAGAAACAAGCCTTCATCCCATGGCAAAAAGCAGGGAACAGAGACAAAATTAGTAAGAAGGAAACTCCCCTTTAAGAATCAAGTGATCTACAGTAATGCTCAGACCTGACAATTAGTTGCATCTTTCATCCATAGACCTTTAAAGTACTTAATGAAAGAAGGGGAAGTTTCCACAATTCAGTTTCTTCTTTCCGTAGTGGGTATGGCAAGGCACTATGCTTTGTACAGCAATGCAAACTTAAAAAATCCAAGAGGAAAGAGTATTTCCCTGTAGCATCCATAATTATAAAGTATTTAAAAGGTGCCAGATGCAGGCAAAATGCTTTGCCTGGTATTTAGTCATTTTCAGTACCTCAAGCTATGAACTGACACACTCCAGAGTATAAGACACAGTGTAAGCCAAGATGTTTTCACAAGTATTTGTACATTGAGACTTCCCGTAGTCTCAAGCTACACCAGGGGAAGTTTAGCTTGGACATAAGGAGGAATTTCTTCACAGAAAGGGTGATTAAACGTTGGAATGGGCTGCCCAGGGAGGTGGTGGAGTCACTGTCCTGGAGGTGTTTAAGGAAGGACTGGATGTGGCACTCTGTGTCAGGGTCTGTTTGATGAGGTGGTGTTGGGTCATCGGTCGGACTCGATCTCAGAGGTCTTTTCTAACCTAATTGATTCTGTGATACAATGATGTAATAATGATAGCTTATAAATTGCCTCACAAGTTGTATTTAGTTCTGTACCTTTCCTTGTCTCACCTTTGCTTCTAATCTTGCTGGTTTACTGTAGTATAAATTAGACCAAATGTGTTGCAGATTACCTGATGGGTTTTACAAGGGTCTTAAAATTGAAACAGAAATAATCCTACATATGAGATCTTAAATAAATCATCAATCTGTGCAAATGGAAAAACAGAAGGAAAAGTTCCTGAAAAACTCCATAGAAGATGTAACTTTTTGAAACACAAAACAATTTTTGTGACAACCAAAATAATTCATCTAGCTTCCTCCTGAGTAGTTAATTCAGATTCTAGTTGAGTTTTTCTGTTCTGTCATGGAGTGACATTTACGTGAGTTTGTTTTTATTATTATTTATATATATACTTGAATTTTAAATGCATATTTTTGGCACTACCTTGGCCAAAATCTGGAAATAGAAAGGTAGGTCAAGGTAAAAAAAAGTGTTGTGAAATGGTACACAGGATATAATGCCTGCAAGTGTGAATAATGAGAAGATAAAATTCACCTATGCAACACCTTCCAGTAATTTAAATATGTGAGTAAAGGGAGTTTCTATAGGCAAGTTATGTGGCTTTTCTTCCTAGTATTTTTATCTTTTGTTTGGGGGTTTTGGGGGTTTTTTTGAGGAGTGAATGTCTGGTGTGGATTGGAGGGCAGGATTTGCTACAAGTGGCTTATGGGGTCTATCTTGATACTAGGCAGGATCCAAATATCAGACAGATGTTAAAAATAATAAGACAGACTGTGCTACCTCACAAATTTAGAGGAAGTATCCATACTTCAAAATAGATCGGGGGTCCTGAGCCCCCAAAGAACAACAGAACAACATAATTTGGCTTCCAGTTTTCATTTCAGGATGCAGTTCCATTCTCAAACAGCTAACTACAGTTAAAATAGGCAAAATTTTATCTTCACAGGTTTCCTAAATTAAAGAATGGATATAAGATAGACATCTAACCTGAAAATCAGCACTGTTCAGAGGTAATAGTAATAGCTGAGTTTTACTCCAGAGGAAAACAATTAGCAAACGAAAGCACAGTATAGAATTTTATTAAGCAGTCAGGGGTCTTTGGCTTTGGCTTTCAATCTCTGCTGCAGAGGGAGAGATGGATGAGCCAGGGTGTTGTGTGAAGAATGGAGAAGTTCCAAGGGTTTAGACTTGATTAAAGCAGCTCAGCAAAGTCAGGATCTCTTTAGTCTCTTGTGACACGGGGTTTTCCCATTAAAGCGGAGAGGTTCCTCTGCAGAAGTCATTAAGGAGTTTTTTTTTATAACTTCTGTAAGGATTTCCCTTCTGTGTATTATGTGTCATGAATGTTCATTTGTTTCACTTGAAGAGTAAAGCACAATGCATTTAAGAATCGGAATTACTGCTACTTCTCTGTCTTTGAGCCCATTCCTGGACTTTCATAAAGTTCATGCCAAATCACATACATTTATAGGAATATCAGGATCCCTTTGCTATTCTGTGCAGCAATATATTTGTGTGATTTCTTCCCATCCAGCGAGATCCTCCCAGTGCAAAAGCATGCAGTTTATTCCACAAATACATTGTTTCCCTAATTCCTGTTGTGATTTCCTTTATATTTCTGCATGCCCCCTACACGCTTCTGTTTCACAGAAACTGTACCTATCAGCATTGGAGTCTGTTTTCCATTTTGGCAATTGCATCTGGCAGCTTCAGTAAACCCTTAGGAGCTGCTGCAGGTAGGTTTGTTACAGGTGGTGGTGTGCTCATACAGCACTGTTCCCTGTGCTGTCTTCCTCTCTTGCAGCCCCACTGTAGCCAAGTCTTGGCTCTAACTGGCCATTAATCGTCTCATGTAGCATATTCCTGTTGGGAAAGATGCACAGAGAGACACAGATAACCTAGATAAGAAATAGTTTTGGCAGAGAACTATGCTTAAATTATTTTCTTTGGCAGGTAAGTTGACACAGTCCTCAAGTGTTTTGATATATGTTAATCTATTGACAGAACAAACAGTAAGTGGGATAATACAGTCCAGCACATGCATCAGTCGGCCAAGATAAACACATACTTACATAACTGTTCTTTGCATTATCATAAAACTGACATTTTTGTAAAACCATTGTTTCTAATAAAAATAATTTTCAATTCTATGTTTTGGAGTAAACAAACTGGAAAAAGAAAACAACAAAAATCTCAAAAAAGTTGTAAGAGGAAAGAAGAAAGGAAAAAAAGGAATAAAATAAGGCTATTTCCAGACATCTCCATTCTCAAAGGATTCATGAAAATCTATGCAAGGCATTGTATATCCTTTCAAACCACTGTCTGTGCAATATTCAGAATTTAGAAAGGTGTAGACAATGGAAATGTTCTTACAAGGCAAAGATGCATCTGTATATTCATTTGAAATGGGAGTCTCAGTATGAAAAGAACACTTAGGGCAGTTACGTAAGTTGGGTGTCGAACAACTTGGAGCTTTGAATGAGTATTTTTTACATGGAGACAATCAGAATTGATGAATTACACTGCATCATTATGTTGAAATTATGACAAATTTAATTGATTATAGATTGTGTAATATAAAGCAATATTTCAAATTTGGATAGTTACTATTACGAATATTGCATTCACAGCTGGCAAGTTCTTTTTTCCCATTCTGTAGCACACAATTGGCTTTAATTTTGGCTCAACAATCACTTGATGGGCTGAAAGGAACTTGGTTTGAGTTCTCATTTTTAGATACTTCATTTGGAATGTTTTCAGTGAATGAGACAAGCAAATGCCCAATCTGAAATAATGTGGGTTTTATTTACAGTTAAAACCAGTGGCAATGTACATAGGGAAAACTGAAAGAGCTGTCTTGGTTTGTGCCACTCTCCCATGTGTGACCTGCTTAATGTTATGTGTGGCTGCAGGGGACAGATGAATTCTAGACTGCCAGAACTATTTCTCAAAAATGGTTTGAAAATTTTCTTATACAGCTCTTTAGGTGATAAAATAGCAAGAAAATAGTTTTTAGGTGGGAAGCTATCACTTTATTTCTGTAAGGCAGTATGGACAGAGTCAAAGGTGCCTGTATCATATTTGCTCTGCTTTCAGTGCTAATCTAAGTGGGGTTTATGTTTGACTTTACATCATGTACAGCACATGTGTGATGGTTTGACAGCACTCAAACACAATTACATTCTCTGTCATAGTTTGCTCTTAGAACTGAAGAAGAATTGCATCAGTTAGAGATACAAGGCAAATTGTATAAATTAAAAAACCCCAAGACTCCAACAGGCTTTGTTGTGTTTTTTTTTTTTTTTCCCAATCTCTATTTAGGGGTAGTTGACATTTTACATAGCAGAAATTAAATGTACTTAAATGTCAGATTTTTTTTTTTTTAACTTTGGAACAGATACATTCAAATTTTAAAATTCCATGCAAAAGGCATAAAATTACAATACATTATCAAAGGGAAGGTATGTATACATTCTCTGTTCAAACTTTTACAAAAAGCAATTTTTAATTTAGAACTTTTCTGGATTACATCTAGTCCCAGTAATTCAAATTCAGGAGTGCCATGATGGTTTTAAAAATGGACAGGAAAGAATGATGAGTTAAAAGAGTGGAGTTGGCAAAGGGAATTGAACAGTGTGGATTGGGAGTAGTGTGAATCAGCCAAACTAAAGACCTTATTCCCATGTTTAATAGTGTTCAAGGTGCTTCTGCGTTGATAGTTGAGTAATGTAGAAACATAAAATCTTTTTTTTTTTTACTTTATTACCAGGGTGGCCAAGGTGCACACCACTGCTGAAGTGTTTCGCTTATTCTGTCAGCAGTCTTAGGAAATGTGTTGAGCGTTGGAAGATTGGGTTGTCTCCCCCTACTCAGAGCAGTCCAGACCATTGGCGAAGTTGTGACTGACTCACTTGCACTGCAAGTGCTATAATACTCTGCGTATGAGAACATCCTTCATGAGCGATGCCAACTCGGCACCTGCTCGGTGTCCTGCTGAAACATGAAAAGCGCTTTAAAGCTCTGTACGGGCGCAGGGTCCCGCAGACAGGCCTCCCTCCCGGGGGCCGCCGCCCCTCACGGGGCCTCCCCGCGCGGCCGGG
>VZTG01006312.1:471265-484049 GCA_013397845.1 Melanocharis versteri
GGGCCGCCCCGCTCCCGGGGCCACACGCGGCCCGACGGGCAGCGAGTGCCCCTGCCCGGCCGCGCCGCGCTCCCTGCGCCGCCCCCGCCGCCCGCAGCGCCTGGGCCCCGCCGGGCTGCTCGGTGACCGTCCCTGTCCCGTGCGGTGCCGCCTTCGTCGTGAGGGCTGGTGCTCGTCTGCGGGCAAACCCGCAAGCACTGACTTACAGCCGAGCTGAACCGAGTGCTGCGAGTGTGGGGCTGCTGTTTGTGGGGTGGGTTTTGTTACGGGTTTTTTGTTCGGGTTTTTTTTTTACGAAGCAGTGACGGATGTACCTACAAATTTATTTTTCAAATCTGTTAAACCAGGGTGTCTGACACTACATCACAAGCGTGATTACTGATGCAGTTTAACACACATAAATGTACTAAGAAATCTGTTGAGTAAAGGGTTAATTTACTTGGTTTTGAAATCCAGAGACTGTTTGAAAGCACCTTCCTTATTGACAGATATTAGTGTTTTCGGACATCTTTGTTAAATATGATACTTGGTTCTTCGAAAGCTGTTTAAATTCTTCCTCTACTGTGTATGCATATCCAATAGTTACTATTGGGCTGAGTCATCCTAGATATAACTGTTCCCTCAGTTGGGCTTGCAACACTTCGGCAGGACAAATGACCCAAGATTCCCTCCAGAGCACCTTGCTTTTGTAGGGCCAGGAACCATGATACTGAAAATGAGGCTAGGATTTGGTTTAACAGAAATTGAGACAAAATACGCAATCCTGTCATTTCTCGTTAATGTTTTTACTGAGAACCTTCTGTGGAGCAGAGGAGGCAAGAGCGTGTACTAGAGGAAAAAAGATGGAGCACAGACTGAAGTGATGGGAGATTGATCTTTTACATAAGCATGTTTTGAAGATTATTTGCTTTTATATGATAAACAGAGACCACTCTGGAAATATGAAATTGGCTTCATTTGCTGTGTAAGCCATAATTTTAAAAATATATTTATCCCTATTGTAGCTAGTCTGTTACAGGACACTATAAAAAAAGTCTTAATTAACAAAATCTTACCCAGAGCTATTATAAAAGTTGAAAAAAAAAGGTCATGTTTTTCATAACTAGACCAAGGGAGTGCTTTTAATCTGAAACTATCAGAAAAATTCGGTAACCGTTTTTTTGAGAGCAAACCACATTGTTAGAATGTGAAACTTGATCATTACTGACTTCAGTTTAGCAATTTTGCATTGACCCTGCCAGAGCGGGTCTGGCTCCTGTAGAGCCACTGCGTCTGCAGTAACCTTAGGTGGGAGGCAGTGCCAGACTGAGACTGGCACTTGTTGAAAGCAAATTTGTTTGACTTTTGCAAAGGAAGGAGGTGTTAGCTGGCTCCATTTTTTACTGGTTTAACTCCCTGAACCAATGTGGTCTTAGATGCACAAGGGACAGAGGCAAAAATGCGGGTGTTAGCTGGGAAGCACGGGATTGCAGCTGTACTGGCTTTGCTGTCCTTTCAGACTGACCCTCTTGGAGTTATGATGTTGGAATGGGGACAGGTTACTTTGGTGTGGTGACAGTGATTTCTGTCCTCGGCTCTCTGTGCTGCTTGTGTCTGAAACTGCAGCTCTAGGGCTCGATAGGAGAGCTGATTTATTGTGACTTTCTGCCCTGACTCCAGATCAGTGGGCTCCCGCACACAGTGATACAAGTTGAAGCACTTTGGCTGAATCTTCCCAGCGCCTTGGCCCTTAAATGCTGTTGAAATATAAATTATAGGAACAGCCAACAGGACACTTTTGCTTTTATCTCAGTGAGGAAAGGGCAGCTGTATTAGAGTTCTCTCTTCTTTGTTCTCTATTACCTGAGAAAAGGAGGAATGTCTGGGCAGATCAGTCTAAAATAGAAGTACTGGCCCTATCTGGCAGAGACAGCAAAAATACTCAAATCTAAATTCCTGTAGCATGTTATGGTTTTGTCTTCTGCGAGGCTATGGTCCAGCTAGTGACACGTAGGCCAGATCCATCCTGCACGACACTTGTTTAAGCTAGTTCCTTTTCCTTGGAGGAGATGAAGATGTGTTTGCTCACACAACAGTTGAACACTTTGTATTGTGCATGACTTGTGCACATGTGTCTGTGGCAGCCCATGTTGGGGCAAAAGGGAAGCAAAGGCGTTTTTCCCCTGTTTTGTGTGGCACAGTGGGAAGCCTGGGAGTTGTGGCTCCTGTATCTTATTGAGTCCTGGACCTGCCATCCAATCCTAAAGCCACAGACCAGCGTGCATAAAGATGATAAATATTTTTAATTAGATATTGTTCCATATTTGTTAACATATATTATCAAATGTACCACTATATTTGTATGTGTATGTGGCTCCTGTGAAAATTATATGCAGGTACTTGTTAAGGGAAGCTACTGTAAAAAGTAATAGGTGGTGGGAGTTGTGGTGAGAGATGCACAGCCTAAAACTTCAAAATTGTGAATGACTTCCTTAAAAGGAAATGCTGACATCTGAAAAACAAAGTCCTGTAATTAGGGTTTGGCTTTGTGCTTGCTCTGGTCTTAATATGCCTGAGTGCCTTGGCACAAATCTGTGGGCTTTTATATCTACAAAATGGAGAAAGCTTTTTTTTTCAGCAAAAGTTATGAAAATACCAAAGCAATGGAAAATAAACAAAACATGCTGGAGAGTTCAGAGTCCTTCTGATCTCTTTCAGATATACATTTCATTGTCATTTGCATAGTTTTAGAATTTAGGGGGGCTGTTTAATGTTAAAGGGCTGAACTAGACAGCAAAACTTGAGATTTTTACCTCTGTAAATTTGTTTTAGAGTTTATCTTTTCCTCTGACAAACCTATTCTTAAGATGGAATCCTGAGAATCAAATTGAGTCTTGTTCTTGTTTACTTTTAGATGCCTGTCTTAGATGTCAAGCTGAAAACAAACAAGAAGATTGTGTTGGTATGTAGTGACTTCATTCGCTTGTTTTTCAATTGAAGCTTCTCTCAGTATGGTGCATTTTAAAGTTTGAAGGGAATACTGATTTTATTAATGCTCAAAAGTAAACTGGTGTTTTGTTCTACATGGTATCATCTTTTTACATTAGTAATCCTTTATGCTTTATTTTTGAGCACTAATAAAATCAATTCTTATGTCAGCTGTGCTGTAAAACAAAACAGCTTCCAATTTTCTGTCAACATGTACACAACTAAGAGGTTTAAGTTTCTTTCACCATGAGCATATTTGAGATCATAATGTTCATTTCTGAAGTGGGTAGGAAAAAGCTACTTTTTTCTTCAGAGGTGCATGCTAGAAAACACAATGGTAATACAAATAAAAATCCTCTGTTCTGAAATATATGTGTGTCTGAGTTAGAAAGTGATATTTTTCCCACTCTTAATTCAGAAATAATGAAGGCAATGGCTTGGTTGTTCACTTTTCATTTTCAAAAGTGGAGTCACTTCAGTTTAAACATAATCATACTTTCAGTGCCAGTGTATTCAAAAGAAAGTCTTAATTCTGACTGTTTAAGTTGGAAATAGTGAAAACTGTCTCAAAGAGTTTGCTTCAAACCTTTAAGACAACTTTTAAACCAGTGGTAAACCTTTCCGTGCTGTTGAGCTTTGCGTTTTGAAGTATATTGTCTCAAACTTAATCCACTGGGGGTTTTTGATGATTGTTTTAATGGGAATAGGGTTTTCCTGTTTTAGATACCTTAATTGGCTTGCTAAGTATCCTATTTAAGATAGAGAGGAAAAAGTATAATTTGCAGCACTCCTTTGATTGGTACCCTTGTACTCCTGTGAGGAAAATGTGAGCTAATAAGGAAAAAAAGCAAAGTAACTGCATTTTTAAATATTATTCAGGAGTAAAAAGAGAACAGATAACACTTTTTGTAGTGTTGAAACAACTGTAGCCTGTGAATAACTCCTGGTGTAAAGTCCCATTTTAAGACTATATACTGTGTCACATGTGCCTCCTTGATATCATACATCTCAGTTCAAACGGTGCATTTCATATGAGAATTTGGTGACATGCTCTGGTGTGATAGTGAGTCAGTAGTGCATTGGCTTTATTTTGGTACTGGGGAGGATAAAGGGAAGAACTTTAATAGCTGCACTTATTTCCTGGGCAGAACTGCTAAATGTGTTATTTCCTGGGCAGAACTGCTATATGTGTCACAAAATACCGTCAGTTTCTACAAGAAGTTGAGAATATATGCATTTCTTTTTTAATATTTGGAAGTAAGTAAAAGGCTTGATGATAGAACTGGCTATCATCAGGGTGATCATAATGATCCAATCTCAGTGGATAAATCAGTGATGACCTGTTTTGTCTCTGAAGTTTCCAGTGGTTATAAATATTTGAGAGTGATAGTTTAAACCTTGCTGTAGGTGTTGATTGAACTTGTTGAGTGTGACTGGAACATGTTCTTTCTTCTCTTTCAGTGGTTTGGGGAGAATGCAATCATTCCTTCCACAACTGCTGCATGTCCTTGTGGGTGAAACAGAATAATCGCTGTCCCCTCTGCCAGCAGGACTGGGTAGTCCAGAGAATAGGCAAATAAAAACTGGAAGTGTTTCTTTCTGTTGCACTTGCTGGAATGGTGTGTGTGTTATGCCCTATGCTCATGCAGAACAGAATGTGTCCATCAGGACATGACCCACTTGGTTCATCTGCTCCAAGACCAGAGTGGGTTTGGTGCAGGCCTCTGGCTGCACAAGGTGCAGTCCATTGTCAGGCTCACTGCAGGGGTTCCACAATTGAAACAGGAGACACTACGTCAACAAATGTAACTGCTGTGATTAAAGTGTTGTCTGTATCAGAGCGTAGAAACCTGGTGGTGCAGATTATACCCTAAACACAGAGCATTTAATCTTTTTCCATTGATAAATGAATTAAATTGAAAGTGTCACCTTACCTGGTCTGATACACTGCATAGTTTACTGTCAGGATAAAAAAAATGTTTCCTAAGTAATATTGTATGCAAAAACACAGTCAGTGTGTTTTTTAAGAAATTATTCTGGGTTTTAATCTAAAATGGACAGTGTGTAAAGCATTTGCTATGTACTTTTTCCATCACACTGTATTAAACATTTCTAATTTAGGTTTTCTTTTATGACTTTTGTTTTGTTGTATCTCTAAGTCTGTTGCTCTGTTACATTCTATACATGATTTCTGCAACCATAAAATTAAAATTTAACCATGTTAATAATTTTTTAAATTTATATTTCTGTTAGTAACCCTGGAGACATGTATTTTTAATCCAAAGATTTTTGGTACAAAGACATGTATTTGATATCAGTTAACTAAAGGTGTGGACAATCTTGCTGATTAGCTGATTAATATAGGAAGCAAACAAAAGTGATAATTTAAATAACCCAAGGAAGGGAGGCACTAATTAAATCTAGGGAAGAGCGGTAAATTGTGATTTCATGAAAATTCCGTCAATAGAAATTTCTTTATTATCTTTTTATTGGTCGCAATGTTTTGGAAGCATTTTTTTGATTTGTGGAAATCCTGAATGTATCATCTTCTTTGGATTTTTTCTTACAGCTATTTAAGTGCTTGCGTCTAACTTTGTCTTTTCCCTAAATATCCAAATTACTATGAATCTGAACATATGCTGTGGGATTTTTAAAATATATGTAACAGAGAGGTAGAATTATTGCTTTAAATCTGTAACAAATGCAGGCTTAATAAAATGGGTAATCAACATGGGTGAAATTGAAGCAATATAATATGCTTTGTTTACTTCAAAATTATCATCTTTAATGTTTAATGTGTTTCTCAGTAGATGTATTTCTGTCTAATTCTAAGCACATTTAAAGAGGTTTATTTTCCCTGTATAAAGTAGTTCCAATCTTTGTGTCATCAAGCATATTGCAGAATTTACTGTGGTTTTGTTTAATGTTGTAATCTATTTTTTAAGATGTTTTGATTTTTTAAATGTAGCTTTTGTTTAATTACACGCTGAGATAAAAAATCCTGAGTCACTGTTACACTGTATCACATCAGTTGTTATTATGCCAGATGATGTCTGTCTTAAAACTGAAAACAAATGTAAAATATGTTAACAGTAGTAATGAAGTGCCTATAGCATTTACGTTGTTGTGAAGTATTTCTGTTTGTGCAAAAGTATTCCCAAAATTTTTGCAAAAAAAGAAGTCTGAGTGGATGTGGAAATAAATTTTAGCTGTCACAGTCAAACTGTATCTTACCTACCACCTATTTTCTCTGTCCAAATTTGGTCCTGGGCTCTATCCTGTGACCTCTGGTAATGCCATCTAGTCCCATGAGAGGACTTTCTTCATTTTTTCTTTGGTTTATAAGTGAATATGAAAACTACCAAACCCTGCTTTTAGCTCATGTCATGTGTGTCAAGAGTAGCTGAGAATTACAGTTGTGGAAGAGTTTTTCCAAAGTATTGGCTCAAAGGGATGTTGATGTACACTTGTGTTGGATGTACACAGATGAGGTACTAGGAAAGTTAATGTTGAAATCAAAGCAGCTGATATTTGTGTGTATCTATTTGCATATTACAAGTATCTTGTTGACCAGTAATTGAGGTTCATGTAGAACATAAAGTAATGAATTTTAAGTCCTGCATATTTTCTGTGATTCAGAGATTAGCCTAAGTCCCAGTCTGTCTATGAGCTTTGCACCAGAGAACTTCCCCAGATCATACCCTGATATGCCATTAGCATGATTGTTAGTACATCCCATTTTCAGTTCTGTAATTGTTCACCTCTTGTGCATGCAAAATAAATCTTTTTTGCTTCTCACCCAAATGTACTGTTTTATGGGCAGGTAACACTATCTTAAATAGCCATTATCAACTAACAGATTAATGCTGATCTACTTTTCTCCAGTGTTTAATAAACACTAAACAGATTTAGGTAAGTCAGCAAGCAAATCTCAGAAGTGACTATTGTTTGATTTTCCTTTTCATGAAGTTGTGTTCTTTTAGAGAAAGTTTGTGTTCCATAGAAACTGGGAAAGATCCTAATTATTGGAGTAGAATGGTCTTTGGAGCTGTAAATGTGTCTGTCTTATGCAGGTGCCATAAACATTAGGTATTTTCTTGATTTGCTTAGGCATGAATATACCAATAGCTCGTGTAATCTTGAGTTCAGCCTTAGGACCCCAGCTACCAGCCATTTGTCCTGCTGCTCTTTGAGCTGTGGTGGATATTCTGGCTAAACATAAAAAAGATCCTACTGAATTTTAGGAAATTAAAAGCTGTATTAAAAAGAAAGCTGAAATTAAAGCTTTATTACCTCCTTTCATGCCTTTCTCTACCCAGGGTATTATAGGAATGTGTTTCTGTAGGCCCCATTTTCAGGACAGCCACCAGCAGAATTCCCCACATCTCCCATTGGCTCTTTGCGGTGCTGCCCACGCTGCAGGCTGCTCTGCTGAGCCCTTTACGTAACCTTCTCCCGCCCTGTGCTTGCTCGCACCTGGCGGAACTGGCCAGGCTTTCAGGTCTCTGCCTCACACTTGCCCCTGTTCTCGTGCACGCCCAGCAGTCTGCAATGGATGGCCCTCTCCATCACTCCTAGAAAAACACCTCCAAAGGAATTTTGTTGAGTACAAGCATGAGTTTTATGTCAAATGGATTCAATGTGGACAGGATTAAGCATGTAAAAACAAAATACTGCATGGTTGTAGAGTGGCAAAAAGCGGCCAAGAAGGGCTTAACACTTACTGCAGGGAGTCTGAAAGGTGCCTGTTATTACTCTTGATGTTTAGTTTTTGTGATTCAGCTCTTCAGCTTGCTCTGAGATTGTGAAAAAAGAAAAAAGAAACTTGACCTTGACCTCAAGAGTACA
This sequence comes from Melanocharis versteri, assembly GCA_013397845.1. Lineage (NCBI taxonomy): Eukaryota > Metazoa > Chordata > Aves > Passeriformes > Melanocharitidae > Melanocharis > Melanocharis versteri. The sequence goes on from VZTG01006312.1 coordinate 479,081, forward strand.
GCTTGACCCCAGTGTTACTTCTTTTCTTGTTCTCATAATACCTTCCTTATATTTAAGGAAAGTTTTGACGGCCAAATCACCTGACCCCACAGCAGAAAGGGGCTTAGCCTAGTGAGTGCCACACATAATTTTTATTCTTTTGAAGGGAAAAAAATGCCTCCTGGTAGGCAGCCAGCAAGTGAAGTCAGGTGGAATTTGCCTTCACTTGATTATAATCAGCTTTGTCCCTTTGTTGATGTCACCTCAGCTATATGCTGTTGCCACCTTCTCATCCAACCACTTTCTGTCATAAAGCTCAGCAGGGAAAATAAACTGAGGCCAAAACAACATATGGAAGTGTCTTGGCAAGATTTGGCTGGTCATTTGAAGTGTTTCTCTTTTTTCTGTGGGTAGGAGATGAAGTCAGAGCTGTGTTGTTTTGTATATAAGGATCATTATTTTTAGACCAGCGGCAGTTCTTAGCCTCTGCATGTAATCTGCTCAGACAGAGCCACGCGAGGCAGCAGGGTTTGCATGAACTGTCTGTGGGGCTCAGTCACTGATGTTGAGTATAACTTGAGTTTTGGAGGTGTGAATGCTCAAAGCACTGAATTGTGTGGTAATTTAAAGCTCAACACCTCATGTTCATCTATGTCAAGGTCTTTTAGGCATGGCAGATTTGTGATAGAAGCTTTTCATGAAACCAGATGCTGATGTATGCAGTTGTTAGTCTGCTGGTGTTCGGTGCCGACTGGGGGAGATCCAGGCCTGTTCTGCTGACTGTGGCCAAAGTGCCCCTGACTTGGAGAGCGCATGTGTTGCAGCCAGGAATCTCTGCATGTCCCCAGCAGCCAGGGACAGTGCATGTAGAGGGAATCTTGGTACATTTAAAGGTTATCAGGGCCCATTCTGAAAAACACCAGCTGAACCACGTGCATTTGGTACTGCCAGTGGGAAGGTCTGCCTAGAATGTCATCCCTCAGCTATACATAGCAAACTCAAAGCTTCTTACAGAGAAACCTCTTACCAGTCACTTTCCACAAATGGTGCCTATACCTAAAGGTACTTAGTGAAAATCCTTGAGAGGTATTTAATGCAAAAGCAGTTAGTCTCTCTGGTGTTTTCCAGAAGCCCTCACACACCACTAGCAGGGAGAAGTGCGGTGCAGCTAACAGCACAGCTCTTGGGCCAGTTACTCACTTCGTCTGAACCAGGCTCTGCCACCCCAAGGGCTTGCCAAGATGTGTGACATGGGGGGGCTCGACAACCTGATTGCCAACACTGCCTACCTCCAGGCAAGGAAGAGTGGAGAAGGAGACACCAAGGAAATGCAAAAGAGGCGTAAGAGCCTCTCACTGCCCAAGATCGAGGATTGCAAAGAGCATAGAGAATCTGTTGCTGGTGATTATGACAGTATCTGTGAACAGCAGCCCATTGGCAAGAGATTCTTCAGAGACTTCTTAGAGACAGTGCCAGAATATTTGGTAGCTAGGGACTTCCTGGATGAGGTGTCAAACTGGGAGTTGGCAGAGGACAATCTCAAGAACAGTACCATGGAGAATATTGTCACCAATTTTCTTAAGGAAGGCGGCAAAAACTATCTGTCTTTCATGAGCGCTGACTTGGTCAGCAAATGCAAAGCAGCTGCTACAAAAGACTATGAGAACATCATGCAGCTGGCCAAGGAGGAAACCAAAGTCTTCTTTAAAGACAAGCCCTTCCAGGACTTCCAGGCCAGCCCCTTCTATGACAAATTTGTCCAATGGAAAGTGTTTGAGAAGCAACCAGTAACTGATAAATACTTCTCTGAGTTCCGAGTGCTGGGCAAAGGTGGCTTTGGAGAGGTAAGAGCTTGTACTTTTAAGGATGTGAGTCATCTCTCCCCTTTCAAGACCAGCAGGTGGGTTTGCAAAGAGCAGTGGATTAAGCCGTTGTATGAAGATTTGTAAAATGTGCCCCTTCAGATCGCCCATTTTCCAGAAATTAGGCTGGGTTGTTTATACTGTGATAGAAGCTCTTGTTAGTAAAAATCTACTGTGACATTTTTATATTCTGTATCTATGCTAGTAAAAAAGCAGGCTTCTTTACAAAAACTTGCATGAATGTTCATGTAGTTAGCTATTAGTCTGCTCCTTGACATCATCTTAGCCTGTGCTATCTCACTCCCAGGTAATTCCTAGCTGCAGTTTAGGGAAAAGCACACATCAGGATCTGTTCCCGAACTACCGTATGGAGGTTTTTGAGAGTCAAGAGAGTTTAACTGTACAGATGCAATCTGTATATGGTGCTTATTCTCATGTTTACAGATTTTTGTTCTTGTGCTTGTTCCTTTTATTTGCTAATACATGTCTACTAGTGGCATCCTCAAGAACTTTGCATCAGGGCCACCATATACTGCTGGTCCAAAACAGAACTGATTGTGTGCTTGATTTTTCCTCGTTTTCTGTGCTAATATACTCTTCATAGGAGTTAGCATCAGCAGCTACTAATAGGCATTAGTGATTCCCCAGTTCCTGCGTGTTACTACCCTTGATATTCCAGTCTCTTTGTAAAATTCCTTTGTTACCTTTCCATGTGCATCTTCTCTAGGTTTGTGCCACCCAGGTCAAAAATACTGGCAAGATGTATGCCTGCAAGAAACTGGATAAGAAAAGGTTGAAGAAGAAAAGTGGAGAGAAGATGGCACTGCTGGAGAAAGAGATCCTGGAGAAGGTCAACAGCCCTTTCATAGTCACGCTAGCTTACGCCTATGAGACCAAAACCCATCTGTGTCTTGTTATGAGCCTCATGAATGGAGGGGATCTGAAGTATCACATCTACAATGTGGGAGAAAGGGGTTTGGAAATGAAACGGATCATCTTTTATTCAGCTCAGATCACCTGTGGGATTCTGCATCTCCATTCCATCAAAATTGTGTACCGGGACATGAAACCAGAGAATGTCCTCCTGGATGATAATGGGAATTGCAGACTGTCTGATCTTGGATTGGCAGTACAAGTTAAAGAGGGAAAAAGCATCACCCAGAGGGTGAGTATAAATTCATTGAATGTGGGCAGTGGGAAGTGAAGCCATTCGGTTTCTAATGCCTTACGAGTCCAAGACTTAATTCCCTGGAATTGATTCTTTGCTAAAGACTTAACGTAGTCATTTCATTCTGAGAGACAGGTCATAAGAAGATTTGGTGTATTAACTTCAGCTGCTGCATGTAGTAAAATAGCTTCTTTTGCACAGAAACAGTAGAATCAACTTGACCTGTTTCTCTTAAGGTAAGCTCTTGGACCAATGACTTTAGAGAGGCAGATGCCTTGTGCCTTATGGAATACTGCATAGTCAGGGATTTAACCAATTGTTTAATGAGCAGCAGTCAAAGCTATGACTCCTCTGTATTCCACTTTTACTCCTAGGAGAATACAATTTCTTACACATTACTCTTAAGTGATGCTATTGGTTGTATTGCACGTGTGCGTAGTGCTGCATAATAAATAATTTCCAACCTTCCTTCCCCCCACAGATTAATTCCTGAAAAAGTTAACCGACTTGACAGTTTGTAAATGTCCATGCCTGTCTACATGTGTAGGAAGAAAAAGATGGATGACCAGTTGGATTTTGTGTGAATTAGATTGTGCAGCCCTTCAGCTGTGCTTGTGGTCATCCCAAACTAACCTGTGTTTGTAATAATGTCAGGAGATTTACATGAGAAATATGTATTCAGGTAGCTTAAATGTGAAAAAGACACATTTCTCTCAAGGTATCTGGAACTTAAAGATGTGTATAATGAGAGAATGTGTCGGAAATACACTAAGAATATGAAGAAATGGAAACAACATTATAAACTGGTCTTTGTTAAACTCCGCAGGTTCACATTAGAAATTCAGTAGGAGAGGACCCGCTAATGGCCTTTTATATTATGTTTGAAGTCCACATCTTTTGATGTTGTTAAATTCAGTAATTTTGAAGGATCTTTTCTTTCCCTGGCAATTGAAGAAGTTTGTACTATGAGTGGTTTTAGTTCTCGCTGAAAGAAAATGTGGAAATTGCTGCATGTATAGATAGTAAAACTAAACTGCGTGGTGTTTTGGATACAAAAATACAGCTGCTGTGAAAGCTAAGGCAAGTTTTTCAGTAGAACTTATGTGAAACGACAATACTTTTTTGTTTGTAAAGATGGCATTTTCATCAGTGAACCCAAAGCTATAAACCCTACTGTGCTTTGCAAGTTAGAGAGGCATGCAGTTACTATGATCAGAACAAATAGTTTGTCAAAGGGCAGTTTTTCTTACTTGTAAATATGTGGGGTTTGGCAGAAGGAAAAAAAACCCCAATATTAAAGAGTGTATTTAGCAATATGTAACCACTCCTGTTGGTATTAGGGTAGAATCTCAAAGCGATATTGGACAAGGTGGTTGTTCCTCCTCACGTTCTATGACAACCATCAAATTGCTAGTGACTTTTCTTTTGTTGTTTTTAGAAGCTCTATTCACCATTATATGGGTGGTTTTATTAGAGCAAAAACTGCAATGAATAATGTAATACATGATTGTAATGTGCTGTAAGGAATTTCTGTTAAAGGCAGTTTTATTCATATATTACATTGAAATATGAGATGGAAGAAAAAGATTTTTTTTTTCATTTTCTGTATCATAACTATAAATGAGTTAAATTAATATTATTTCCTGTAATTTTTTGCATTTCTGTGAAATAGTCATATTTGAAAGCTTCTAAAAAATGTTATATGAGAGCTGGATATTATTATTATTTGTACTAATGTCGTACACAGGAAGACCAAAGAACGCATTTACAAAACTTAAATTAAGCTTCACCATGTACTCCTGTAATAAAAGAAAAATGATGCTGTTAAATTAATTTTTGTCTACTAATCATAGTTACATTCTTAAAATCATCTGAAAATTTACATCATAACATGCTTTTTGAGTATGACTGCCAAATTATTATCACTGAACCAAACTTATACATATCACCTTTTCTTTTT
>VZTG01006314.1:0-15867 GCA_013397845.1 Melanocharis versteri
CGAGCGGCGGCGGCTCCGGGCGCTGCCCGCGGGGCCGCGCGGGACGGGGCGCAGCGAGCGGTGAGCGGGGCACCGGGAGCGAGGCCGTGGGGCACTTCCCCGTGGGAGCGGGGAGACCCGGGAGACACGCCGGTGGGAGCGGGGGTGATGAGGGACATCCTGCGTGGCCCTGGAAGGCACAAGGGACAGCCCGGTGGAGTCCGGCTCTGATACGGAACACCCCGACAGGGGCTGGCGGTGACATTCGGGGACACACCAGTTGGGTCATCCTGCGGGGGTCGGCGTTGACAGAGGGGACAGCGGGTGGTGATGGGGGACACCCCGTCGGGGACAGGCTAGACACAGCGGGGGTGGCAGAGGATGGGGAGCACCCTGTTGAGGAGCGAGGTGATGGGGTCATGCTGTGGGGAACAGCGGTGACACGAGAGACGTGCTGGCAGGGGCCGGGGAGCACAGGCAGCAGCGGTAGGGGTCGGCACAGCCGGACACTCGGGGCAGCCCCCGCGTCCCCTCTCCTGTGCCCCACAGTGTCCCTACCTCTCCGCAGAGACCCTGTTTCAGCAGTGGGAGCTGCAGCGTGACCGGGCTGGCAAATTCCTGTGTCCCAGTGCCCTCGGTGTCCCCTGGACACCCCGAATTTCTGTCCCCGGCAGAGGGGGAGCTGCAGGAAGATGCTGTGGTGCCTCCCCCAGTTCAGTCCTGGGGAGCACAGAATGGCCAGCAAAGGGTGACGGGAGAAACTGAGGCGCGGGGACAGTCGAAAATGTGTGTCCTGCTGCCCCACATCTCCTTTCCACAGGCAGAGCAGATTGGTGCTGGCAGATCATGGTGTCTGCCCTCATTTTTGACATGGGAAGGTGCTTCCGGGCTGTAGGCATCCGTGGGTGCTTCCCATGGGGATTCTCCACCGCCTGGGGTGAAGGAGCCATCCCCACGCTGCTTGGAGCTGGGAATGTTGCAGCCAAAGCGGGATGGCACAGGATAGAGGGAAAACTTTGAGACGACTTCATCGCAGGCCGTGCCCCAGGGGACACGGAGGTGCCGTCACCCTGTGCGAGGGAAGCGGAGAAGACCCGCTGAGTGCGTGTGCTGGGACGACTCTTTTCCTGGAGTTCACCTAGGAAAAAAACAACTGGGAGGGGAGCCAGGGAGTCTGGGTGTGCCGGGATGCCAGGCCCGCAGCCGGCCCTGCTGGATACCCGCGGCTGCCCCGGGGGGGCGAGACCCCGTGCAGGCAGGGCTTGCCCGTGGGGTTTTGGGGCTCTGCCTGCGCTCCCCGAGGCTTTGCCGTAGCTGCCGTGCCATTATCCCCCGCGCCAGGGAGGCTCCGTGTGCTCCCGAGGGGGTCACAGGGATCGGGGAGCTCCCTGCACCCCGCAGCAGCGTGTGTTGGTGTCTGTGTTGTTGGAAGGGGGGGCTGGACCCCCCCAGTTTCACAGCCGGGGGAGCTGAGTCAGGAAATCCCGGCTGGCCCGGCCGGATCCTGGCTGAGTCATTTCGCGGCGCTGAGTAAGTGCCCGTGCCGGGGGCGCGGGGCTCCCGCGGCTCCTGGGGGGCAGGGGCTGCCCGCACATGCCCCGGCCGTGCCCCTGGCCCTGGCCTCGGATCGCTCCCAGCCCTGCCAGCCCCGTGCCTCAGTTTCCCCCCAACGTTATCCTAGGACTGGATAGACAGAAGGCTCCTGGGACGTGGACATGTCACACATCCCAGCACAGGAGCTGGCTCTGAGAGGCCAGGGAGAGGGGTGACACGTTGGGATGGGGAGTGTGGGACTGGGTGAGCTCTGGCACTCACTGGGAGGAGAACGGTATCTCCAAGGCAGGATTTGGGATCCTCCTTCTGGTAAAGGGGGTCTCCAGACTTCGTGTGTTCGGAGGGGGGTTGGCATTGAGGAGAGGAATGGGGGTGAAGAAAGGATGGGGATGAGAACTGAGATGGGAACTGAGATCGGAATGGGGACAGGGACAGGGATAGGGAAGGGATAGGGATGAGATGAGATGAGATATGAGGTGAGATGAGATGAGATGAGATGAGATGAGATGAGATGAGATGAGATGAGATGAGATGAGATGAGATGAGATGAGATGCGTTGGGGATGGGATGATGATAGGGATGGGGTGGGGATAGGGACAGGATGGGATGAGATGGGGGTGAGGAAGGGAATAGGATGGGGACAGGGATGAGGCTGACAGGGCTGAAGCAGAGCTTGGGGTGCATGTGGGGACATGGAGGGAATCAGGCTGGCCCCACTGGCAGCAGGATGTAAATAACCTGCCAGGACACAAGGTTTTTTCCTGCTGCCCCCCCCATGCAGCCCCACGGACAGGAAAAAGGTGTTTCCGGCTGCGGATGGGAGCGGGGCCCCAGGCCTGGAGCGGGACGTGGGGCCTGGGCCACGGATGGGGGATCAGGTGACGCCCCCCGGGCTGGATCTTGGGGTGCAGCCACTGATCCCATGGCTGGTGGGACCCCTGACCTCAGTGGAGCCAGTGCAGCCCCCTAGGCCCTGGCTGGGCTGGTGGCAGGAGCCCCCGCTGCGGGCTGGCACTGCTGTGGGGACAGGATGTAGTGCCACCAGGCTGGAGCACCCTGTCCTGTCCCCAGTGCCAGCAGCTGGAGCAGGCACCAGGTGAGAACCCTGGGGACGTGTTCCTCCTTTCTGGCTGGAGCAGGATCCGTGTGGAGCTGGAGCGGGCTCTGTGGGAGGAGAGTGCCTCTCCCTGCCCATGACCCTTGCAGAGCCACTTCTGCTCACTGACCAAGCAGGACATCCCCTCACCTGCATGCGTTCCCTGAGGATGTCTGGCATGCTCCAGCACCAGCAAAGGGCCTGGTCATCAGCCTGGGCTGGGGACATCAGTCTGGGATGGGGACAGCACCATGGGATTGGGACATCAGTATTGGGTGGAAGTCCTCAGCATTTGTTCCCACCACCCTGTGATCCCCCTCCGCCTTGCTGCTGGCGAGTGGGTGACAGGTCCCCCTCACGTGTCTGGGGCATCCATTCGGTGGCAGTCAGAGCAGGGACAGCACCCTCTATCCTCCCACAGCCCTTTGTGCCCTGTGCAGTGGGGAAGACAGCAGTGACAGGGAGGGAGCAGCTAGGACCACACTGGCTCTGCCCACTGCCCCGTGTGTCCCCAGGGAAAGCCCATCTCGTGTCACTGGCCTGTCCTGGCTGGGCAGGATCAGTCCCCAAGCCCTAACCAAGCCCAGAGGAGTGCCAGCCCCAGGAGTGTTCTGTGGGGAGCCAGGACCTGCTGGGGCAGTCAATGGCACTGGTGGTGACGAGGCTGGTGGCAGTGCATGGGGAAACTGAGGCACAGGCTGCAGGCAGGTGGCACATTGCCACCACCTGTGGGAACTCCTCGAATGTTCCAGGTGACAGATCAACGACCAACCTGTCCCAGCAGGCTCTGGTGGCTTCCCTGGTGCATTTGCTGGCACAACCTGGGCCCTGCTCATTAGCAAGCAACCTCTAATGAGCTTTGCCCAGTTGTGCTGCAGGGTCTGGGCGGTGCTGTGGGCATCAGCCACTGCTGTGGATGGACTGCCTGGATCAGGAGCTGCTTGTGGGGAGAGGGGTTGGAGGATCCCCTGGTATGTGGCACCCACGACCACCATCACAGGAAGTCACAAAAATTGGGAAGAGCAAAATTTTCATTAACCAGGGTGGGGGGAGGTCCTGGATGAGTGGCCCAGGGAGGGTTTGAAGGTCTGCCCTGTCCCAGGGGGTCGTGGTGGGGTAGGAGCTGGGGTGAAGCTGCCTCTGGCTGTGGTACTTGGTCCCCCTGCACTTCTCTGAGCTCGTCTGGTCAATGCCCCATCCCGGCCTCAAATCACCTGTGGCACCATCCCTGCCCTCGGGACTTTTCGGAGGGGCTCTGGCTCACCCCATCTCGGTGCTGGGTTGCCATGAGTTTCATTGTGGGATCACATCCTGCAAGTTCCCTTCCACGAGGGCTCAGCAGCAGGTCCTGATGCCACTCTGTCCCCTGCCCTGCTGCCACCCTGCCGGCACTGGGGATGGGAGTGCCCCAAGGTATCGCGTGAGGAGGGGACAGGTGGGGACAAGCCACCCATGCCCGGGGCTGGCTGGGGCAGTGAGACTGGTGTCCTGGCATCCTCTTACCACCGGAGTGGGGGAATCGGGCTCCGAGGGTCTCAGCTGTGCTGCGAGGAGCGGGTTTGGAGTGGGAGCCAGCACTCGAGTTAACGCCTCCCACTGCTTGCCTGAATTCCCTGGATTCCCCTGCTCCCATGGAGCAGAGGAGGTGGGAGCTGGGGGAACTGGGTTTGTGCTTGTTCTCCTTTCTCATCCTCAGATCGCATTCAAGGCCCGTGCGGATGCGGCCGGGCGGCGCCGCCTCCGGCAGCGGAAACTCCCCCTGAGCAGGGCAGGGCGTTAAGTCACGACTTCTCCTCCACCCCTTCTCCCCCGACTTCTCTTCTCCTCGCCCCTCTGGGCTCTGCAATCCCTCCTCGCTCCCTGCTGGGGCGTCCATGCCGGCGATGCGCAGCGTGGGGTTGGCGAGGGAAGGCAGGAGTGCTGCCATCCTCACACGGGCTGCTCTCTGCGGGCAGGCAGGATGCTCAAGGGATAATTGAGGGATACTGAAAGGGTGTTTGAGGGGTGCTTGGGCATCCCCTCTGGGAAAGCCAGGCATCCTCCAGATGTGATGGCTTCATGATGGCTCCGTTAGCTGCATCCTTTAGAGGGAGGAGGTTTAATTTTTGGTGTAAGAGGGTCATGGGACTGGAGTTGCTGCCTTTGCTGGGGCTGGTAGGGGGTCTTGGGGCCAGGGAGGGCATTGCCAGCCCCTGCCAACCTCTTCCAGCCTCATGTATTAAGTGACAGTCCTCATCTCCCTCGGGACATTGGCATCATGGACACACTTGGAGGTGTTCTGATAAACCCTGGGGATGTGGATCCCTCTGGAGTGGTGACTGTTGCAACCCCACCCTGTCCCCTTTCTCCCCCTCCCCCCTCCCCGCCTCTGGAGCGAGCAGGGAGGTGTTTGCCAGGAGCCTCTGCGGATTTACAACTCACTGGAAAATCCACTCATCCCATTAAGGGCTCCCCGTGGCTTTTGCTTTCCATTGCAAATATCTGGTTATCCCAAGGGAAATCCCCTTTGGGTGCCAGCAGGTGTGTGGGGCTCTCAGGGCAAACTGCCCGGAGGAGTCCAGGCTGCAAGAGCGGCTTCGTTTGTTACAGGAGGGATTAGGGGAGACCCATCTCGCCTGGCCAGGTAAGACCAGACAGGGCAGTTTAGCTCATGGTGGGAATAGTCCATGGTGGGAATGGCCTGTACTGGGGCAGGGATTGAGGGGTTCAGTTTGGAATCGGATCCATGAGTTAACTTTCATTCACTTGGTTCATCCCCCAAATTAGACTCTGCATCTAAAACCACCCCAATTTGGGGTTCGGCTGTGATGATGGCACATCCTCAGCTTTGTGTCTCTGCTCTTGGGGTTTAATCTCCCACTTTGCTGACGCACCCTGTTGCCGTGTCCCTAGTGATAATCATCCCATGCTCCCAGTGGCATTTTTAAATCCTTAACCTGCTTTAGGGGGAAAAAAATGCCTTTTTGGGTACCCTCATGACTCAGCTCTACTTGCTGTGTGTTGAGAGAGCTGAGTTTTGGAAGGAGCAGACAGGCAGTGAGGGTCTCAACAGGGAGTGCTGGGGGTGCTGGGGATGCATTGCCAGTGCCAGGATGGGGGGGAGAAGCCCAGCTGCCCCCTCGACCATCCTGACCACCCCGCACTCACGTACGCCTGCGAAGGCGACAGCATCTGCTGAGTTAATGTGTTTTGCAGCCCCGCCGTGCAGCTGCCTCTCCCCGCCACCCCAGCAGCCAAGCCAAAATCCGGCAGGGGCTTCCAGGTTTCATGGGTTGAGGGCCGGGGGGGCCATTTCCGCACAGCGGTGGCGAACGCAGACACTGCGACATCTGGTCTTGCTCAAAATTCTTGGGAGCAAAGGGCCAGGTGTGTGATGCCGCAGGAACACAGGGCTGAGTAAATGATGCAACTGGCTCCAGGGAGTTTTGGCCCAGACAAGAGTTCAGCTGAATGTCACCGGAGCTGTGGGACAGCTCCTGACCCAGGGCTTGATCCGGTGCTGGGACATCCTTGGCTCCGTAGCCAAAGTTCAGGGAAGGTTTTGGGGTGGTGTTGGGAAGGTTTTGAAGCCCTCAGGACGTGCAATAGGAGACGTTGTATTTTGGCTACAGTGCTGGGTGCCGGAAGGACCCCGGGCTTTGTGGTGTCCACTGGTGGCTCGTTTGCTGGAGGAGGCATCCGCAGGGCTACCGACGGCTTTATGGCTCTTGCCACATAGCACGGGGAGAGCAGGGGGTCCGAGGAGAGTGGGAGAACCTCAGGCACAACCCACACCTTCCCGGGTGACCCTTCACTGCAGGACGGGGTTCGGTGGGGAGTCACCCCACGGAGGGACAGCCCAACCCTTTTCCCTGTGGGTGCTGGGGACACCGGGAGATAACAGGCAGCGCTGCTGGGGGACAGATGGCACCAGGCACCGGACAGATGGCTCCGTCCCAGACAGGCAGCCGGGAGGCCGGGGGCCCCCGGCGCTGGGCTGGTCCCTGGCGACTCGCTCTGCTGGCCCCCGGCTGGCGGCGGTGGCCCGAGGGGAACAGTCACCACCGGCCATAGACGGTGCGGGCACTGCCGGTACCGGGATGGGGAGGGGACGGACACGGGCCCGAGGGCGGGACACTCGTCCCTGGGGGGCTGCACCGGCTGGGGGAGGCGGTACCGGACCGAGGAGAGTGACACCGATTCGGAGGGGAAGGGTGACACCTGCTCAGGGGGTGGCAGCCGGTGGAGGGGAGGGTGACCGCGGCTCGGGATGCGATACTGGGTGGAGGTGACACCGGTCGGGGCGGGGGGTGACACCGGCCCGGGGGGCGGTACCGGGGGGGCGGTGCTGCGGGCGGAGCTGTCCAGCACCGGCGTCTCCTGAACGGCCGCAGCGCCGGGGGCCGGGGACGCCCCCGCTGCCCCCGCCCCCGCCTCTGCCGGGCGCTCCCCGCATCCACCCGCCGGGGTCCTGCCCGACGCAGGGGACACACCTGCCCCGGCCCCCGTGGCCCGGCCTACGAGGTGTCGCACCCGCCGGCAGGAACCAGGGCTGTGAGAGACCCCGGGGTGGGGACGGGCTGGGGGAACACGCAGGGGCCGTGGCGAACCGGGCGCTGTGTGGCCAGGATACGCCCGGGGAGGAGCCTGGGGCGTCGAGGACCCTTGCCCAGCCCTTCACACCGTCCCCACCACAGACCATCACACAGCCCCTTGCACAGACCCCCGCGCAGCTCCCAGGCTCTGTCCCAGCCCCAGACCATCCAGCCTCATCCTGCAGCAGAATTTATGCCGGGCACAGCCCAGTCCGAGCACAGCTCGGTGTCCCGGCCGTACCCGCGGCTCGGTGGCGGTGGCTGCTGCAGCAGGTCCAGCCCAGAGCTCAGCTTTGCTCAGAGCCGGTTTTATTGAAGCGGGTTAAGTGGCTAATGGGATTGCTGCGGAGGGGCTAAAGCAGGGATTGGTGCTGTGGCTACGGGCTATGCATCTCTGAAAATGTTCCAAAAACGTGTGGATGTGGCTCCTGGGGACATGGTTTAGTGATGGTTATGGCAGTGCTGGGTTAGCAGTTGGACTTGATGGTCTTGGAGGGCTTTTCCAACCTGACAATTCTGTGATTTCTCTATGATCTCTGCTTGGACAACAGCTGATTTCTGTCCTTCAATGCCTGTCCCTACCCATCTCCCAGCAGCTCCCAGAGCCCCCAGCATCGTGCTGGGGGGAACAGACATCCAGGACAGTCAGAACTGGGTCTGGCTGGCCTCCACTTCCACCTGCCTGCCCATCCACTGCCTGCACCCAGGAGAACCACCTGCCTGTACCCAGCCTGGCCATCAGACTGGCCAGCCCGACATTGCCCTCCGGAGGGGCTGGGAGAGGGGAGCAGTGAGACCTCCCTGGGGAAGGACCCAGCCTGGTGCCCTGGCGACGCGGGTGGTGGCAATGTCCCAGGCGATGACACTGGCTGGTGGGCAGGCCAGGTCCTGGCCTGGGCACAGGGGCCGGAGGGCTGGGCCTGGTGGCTGAATCTGCAGCTTGTTCTCCTCTGAAGGCCCCTTTCTGCCCCGGCTCCCTCTGTTTCTCTTTGGAAAGTTTTATGTTCCTTGTGTCACAAGGAGCCTTTTCTTTGCCGCCCTTCCTGAGCGTGCCAGGGAGGAGGCAGTGCTGGAGCATGGCCATCCCTGATGGCAGCTCGAGGCTGGATGCTGCACAGGGCTGCAAGATACAGGGAGCAGCCTCTGGGGGCAGCTGTTTCACAGCACCAGGACCTGTCCTTTGGCACGGGCTCAGCTCCTTGTGCCACTCACACCCTGGGGTTCACCCCCCTCCACCCTCACCCATACAAATGAAGGATGCTTTGCAGCCCCTGAGCATCTCCCTGGGGACACCTGGCACAGTGCTGCAGCCCCTGGTGTTCCTGTGCTGCCAGTCCCACGGGAGTCTCAAGGATGATTCCAAATTTACAGAGCTGTTCTGCATCCCAGCACACCCAGGGAAGGCTCCATACTCTTTTTTCCTATTTATCAGCCTGGTTCCAGCTCTCTTACCCCTTCCAGAGGCTGTGTCAGGGTGGAGAAACAGGCACAGAACAGCAGCAAGATGCTAGCAGTCTGAAGGGTTGAACACATTTTCCATCTGTCAGTGTCCATGCTCAGACTCCTGCCACATTTATCCTGGGACACAGGACAGCACGTCATCCCTGACAGGGATCTAAGCTGTGAGAGATAGGAGAGAAGCAAATTTTATCTCGCTTATAAAAGTCACCCCAAAATGCTACAAAATACAGAGCAAAATGCTTGCACAGCTGTTCGCTGTTCTCTTGGGAATGAGAGCCCCTGTGATTGGACCCTTGCAAGACACAGTGACGGAGCCAGGGGCTTCAGCCACTCATCGTAGCCCCCGTAGGGCTGGAGGCTGCTCCCAGCTTGGCTCAGGTGATGGATGGCTCCAAAGTGGATCTGCTTCCGTGCTGGGAATGCTCCAGTGACCCCTCTAGGTCATGGAAATGGGGACATGAAATGAGACCAGGCTCCAGGTCCCTGTTCATTTCTGGCTGCTAAAATCACACGTGTGAGATGGATTTGGACACGAGGCCGAGGAAGTAGTTCAAGCTCCGGGCACAACAGATGCCTCTTTGAAGGAGATGCCTTTAGGGATGTACTGGCTTGTGTCTCTCCTGGGATGAAGGACACAGCTTGGCCAAGGCTTTTCCTTCAGTGTGCACACTCATAACTCTGTGTATGGCATCATCCGAAGGGATCAAATCCCACCTCACCTCTGGGATTAAAAACTGAAGTTCACCTCCAGACCTGAGCTCTGGAGGCACCTGGGATGAGTATCCTCAGCCTGGCTGGGAGACGAACAGCTCTGGCTGCCCAGGAGGCTCAGCCCTGATGCCCAGTCATGGCTCTGCTGCCCACAGCACTGCTGTGGCTGCTCCAGAATATCCCCTGGTGCTAAAATACCTTGTGTGCACCTGCTGCTTTCCACTACCACAGGACCCAGTGATCCAAAGCTGGTACCCAGGGAAGTGATGGGGCCAAAAACTCACCGAGCAGCTGGAAGTTCCCTAATTAAAGCATTAGGTGCAAGTTCCCAGTGCTCATGTTACCTGGAGGGGGAGCAGCAGCAGGTTCCTGAGAGCTGTTCCTGGGTTGAAGGAGAAAGTTGTTTCCATTTCGAGCTAATTGCAAAGGAGCCACTGGGTCTATCTGGGTCAAGCCGTGACCTGCTTTAGCTGGGCAGAGGCAGCAGGATGCCAGCGTGACACAGCGTGACACAGCGTGACACAGCATGGCGGGGCTCTCGCCCGCTCCCCTGCCATCGTCACACATGGGGCACATGCCAGGGGCACCCAGTCCTGGGGGCAAAGCTTGGATAGGGCAACATCAGTCTGGAGGCAAAGGAAGAATCCTTTGGGAACAAGAATGGGCTGAATCTTGCCCAGGAATGGTTTTAGTTCGTGGTGGTTGATGCTGGATGTGTAGGGGGCTTCTGGGCAAAGGAGTGGCTCCTCCTGGAGCTGCTGCGAGGGAACAGGGACTTGGCAGGAATTGCTTTGATTTGTCCCTCTGGTGGCATCCCCGGGTGTGGGACCTCAGCACGAGGGTCCAGCTCCCACAGGCTGGGGGAGCGAGGCTGCATCCACATCACCCCTCAGCCATCCCCCAGGAAACCCGTGGCATCTCTAGAGCAGGGTGAAGCCCGAGCAGGGGTCAGTAGTGCTTAGCCAGGCACAGCAGAACCATCAGAGACACCTGAGGTATGTGTGGTGGGAAAAGGACTGCTCCGAGCCCAGCTCCCAGCAGGGATTGGCATCTCCTGAGAAACCTCAGCCCTGTGAACACAAGAGGAGGATTGATTTTCTTGTGGCCAGCATGGCAGCTTTGGCTTCTGCTGCAGCTGTGACATCACTGGTGGGCTCAGAGGGGCAGAAATGGAAGTTGTGTCGACAAGAGAGAAATCCAAAGCGGAAAAAAATCTACAAAACCTGGTTACAGCCCCCATGCCACGTGCCCAGGGAGCAGACAGGGCTGGAGGAGTGCTGCATGCTGGTGGTGCTCAGTGGGTGCTGGGGAGAGTAAGGTCATAGCATAGATCTAGATGAAGATTTTGCCTCTGAGTTGGTTGAGGATAAGCTTGGGACAGATTTTATGGAGTGAAGGGCAGATGATCTCACTCTGCATTAGGAGAAAACCCACCAGAACCAGCTGCTGCGGCTGGAGGTGTTTGTGTGAGGGACCTTGGGGTGAAATGGGTGACTTGGAACCAGTGGTTTCATCATCTTTGCACCTATGGGGACGAAGGTTCCCTTATCCTTGGAAGTGTTCCAGGCCAGGTTGGACAGGGCGTGGAGTAACCTGGGATAGTGGAAGGTGTCCCTGCCCATGGCATGGGGTTGGAATGAGATGAGGGTCTGTAAGGTCCCTTCCAACCCAAACTGTTCTGTAGTTCTATGAAGGTCAACCTCAGTTTGTGTTTGCACAAGGTGTTTTGCAGCTCAAGGCTGTGAACTGCTGTCCTCAGGCACAGCACTCTCAGGGCAGGGGCTGCCTTAGAGAGAGGGGAAAACAGTGTAGAACTGGGGTTTGTAAGTGTGGGTTGTGGGGCACAGCCTGGGAACAGACTGGGGCACAGAGGGGAGCTGCTCTCTGCTGATATTCACAGCTCCTTTGGGAACATAATGCCCCCAAAAATGAGCTGGTGTCCATCTAGGTGCTCAGCCCTGGCCTCTACGCTCCCAGGAGAGACCTTTGTAGGTGTGGGAAATCCCACCGGCACAGGGAAAGCCCTGCCTGGCTCCTGCTGCCCGCGTTGCAGCACCCTTGGGTGTGGGCTGGTGCCAGCACAGGCCCTGTGCTCCACAGGGAGCTGTGGTTGCCCCCGAGCTGGATCTATGTGCCCACGTGGGAGCGGCAGAGCCCCTGTGCCTGTCTCCATCCCACCTCCCGCAGGGACTCGAGGACGGATCTGTCCCAGAGCCTCCCCAGTGCCTGTCCCAGCACGGCCTCCACCCACCTCTGCCGTGGCTCGGGGCCGTGACCGTGGCGAGCAGAGACAGAGACAGCTCAGCCAGGATGTGGGGAGAGAGAAAAATCTCTCCCAGCGTTTCAGAGGCTTCAAGGAGATCAAGCCCGGAGCTGTGTGTGTCAGCTTCCTCTACCCCTTAAGCAAAACTGCCTTGGAAAGACCTTTGTAGCTCCTGGCTGGTGCTGGAATTGGTGCTGCGATTCCTTGATCTCATCCGCTGCATCAGCCCTTCTCCCTGTGACCCATGGCTCCACGATCAAATGATCCAGCTCACGTGGGTCAGGAAAAGGGAATTTGAGTGCATTCACCCCAGTGCTGCCTGTGGCAGGGACATGCCCATCCCAGGGCAGGGAGAATGTGGGCCATGGTTTGGTCCTTGCAGACCCCCAAAAGCCTGGGGGGAGCAGGGCTCAGGGCAGCTCAGGCTGGGGAAGAGGCAAGGCCGGGCAGTTTGGGACATTTTTTGGCTTTGTTCATGTAACACCCTCCACAGGGAAATGCAATGGATGCAGGGCTGAGGCTGGGCTGCTGTTCCATCAGGGTGATGGAGCCGTCTCCCCGCACCCCACAGCTCACCTCCAGCTCTGGAGAAGCTCCGTCTCAGCTGGGTGGTTTGAAAGAGCAGGTGAGGGTGTTACCTGGAACACTTCATTTCCCAGCCCACCAGGAACAGCCTCGGTGGGCTCCAATGCACTCACTGCACCCACCCAACACTAAGCCAGCACCAGGTAGAGGAACCCTCACCATGGCTGGCCAGCCTGGAGCTGATGGTCTCCACAGAATGCACTGGGACCCCAAAAAGCTTCCCCTCCCCCCAGGTTTTCCTTCAAGGAGGCTGAGTGAAACCATGCTGGAGCAATATGTGGAGTGTGTGTCCTGGGAGATTAGTGGCACCTGGCACCTGTGGGGGCACAGCTCCCAATCTTTCTAGAGATCATTCCATCCCCTGGAGAAAACCTCTTCCTTTGAGTTTTGAGGTTTCTTCCTGAAGAGCTGCAGGCAGGAGGTAGCTGGAGATGGAGCTTTGTTCCATGGCTGGTTTCCTTGCTGAGCTCTGCTCTGCCTGCCCGGGCAATCCTGTGGGTGTGAGGAGTGATGAGCTTCTCCATTCACTGCGACTGTGCTGACATCCCTGTCACTGGTGGTGGCAAAGATGGGCCTGCCTGTGGGTGCTTTGAGTGGGATGAGACCCCATCCTTATCACATGGAGAAAAACACCAAGGCAAGGGGGGGGACACAGGGCACTGTCTGAGGCGTGGTGACATTGAAAGTCACCATGGGGCAAGCAAGGTGAGAGCAGGAGCATGGAGACATGTGGCAGGTGGCACAATCTGGGGGACACTGGGGATGAGGAGGGCACTCCAGTGTGGGGGTGGGACTCAGACACCAGTAGATTGGGTCACAGAGCTGATTCTCATGCCACTAGAAGGTGTTCTTGGCTGACAGGAGATTGTTTCAGGTGACAAGGAGTTGGTCTTAGACTACTAGGAGATGGTTTTAGGTGGCTGGGAGATGGACTTAAATGTCTGGGAGATGGTCTTGGAGAGCCAGGGCACAGTCTTAGTTGATCAGGAGGTGGTTTTGGGGACCAGGAAAAGGTTTTGAGTGGCCAAGAGGGCCCCATCCGACCAGTGGTGCAGCCCTAACTGGTGAGGGTCTGTGCCCACACGTCCTTGCTGCAGGGACCTGCTGCAGGGACCCGGGGACACAGGGGTGGGGCTGCACAGGCCGGGGAGGACATCACATATGCCCTGGTCCTGAGGATCCCTATCAGGAGACATCACGGGTGTCCTCACCCTAGGGTGTGGGGAGCAGTGGGCTCCTCCCAGGATGGGGACACTGAACACCCATGGCCAGCAGGAACAAAGACCAAGGTCTGGTCCAGCCGGCGGGCTGTTGGTGCCTCCCCACACCCACCCCCTCTCTGTGCTGGGCCGTAATGAATCCTCCTCTTCCTCCACAGCCTCGCCAGCAGCTGCCTCACCAGGATGAAGGGGACAGCCAACGTCAACTCCACTGGCCGCAGCCACTACCAATCTGCCATCCCGGTGCCCCGTGCCATGGCCCATGGCAAACTGTACACCACAGCCCCCCTGAGCACCCCGGGGTCCCCTGTCCTCCACAGGGCTCCGTCCCCTCGGCCAGGGAAGGTGCCGGCCCCTAGTCCCAAGACTCTCAAGCCCAAAGGCACTGGCAAAACTGCCAGCTGTGAGCCGGCCGAGGGCAGGGAGGGGAGTCTCAGTGTCCCTGCTCATGGCGGGCAGAAAGCCCTGTCAAGACCCCTGGTGTCCCCTGGAAAATGGCCAGAGGCAGCGGGCAGTGGGAGGAGAGGGGTAGGCAGGGTGAGGGAGCTCACTGAGTTGCCCAAAGCTCCCCTAGCACAGGGCAGGGGTGGGGGAAGGCTGGGAGGGTCCCCTGGGAAGGGCAGTGGAACAGCCACGGCAGGGACAGGGGATGAGCCTCATGGTGGCTCACAGGGGAGGGGCCCTGTATTTGGGTCAGGGGCCATCACCTTCTCCTCAGGGCCCCCACACAGTCACCCCATCACTGCCACTGTGGCACCCTTCCAGTACCGGTGAGTCCCTNACTCATTGGGGAATAGGGTGCCCTGGGACCCCCTGCCAAGAGACCAGTGTCCCCGGACCGTGCCAGAGCCTACGGCACCATGTCCTCATCTCCTGGGGGTCTCCAGCCAGCAGCCTCTGCTCACCCACCCTCACCCCCCTCTGCCCGCAGGCTGCAGGAGGACTGGGAGCGTGAGAGGGCCACATCCCCGGGTGATGAGTGCTCCGGTCCTGAGAAGGGCTCTGACCCTGACCCCAAGCCCAGAGGCCTGAGTGAGTCCCGAGGGGTTTGTCAGGAATGGGGGTGTCCTGCTGGGGGGCTGCCGTGACGGTGCCAGGGGCAGAGGCTCGTGCTGGGGTCAGTGGGGTGGTGGGGGGAACCCTCACTCTGGAGGTGCCCCAGCTCCCCCGGGAGGGGCTCGGCTGCAGCTCCTGCATCAGGTGACCTCCGTGGCCAAAACCCTACACTGTGAGAAGCACAGGGGAACGACCCCTCCGGGGATGGCGCCAGGACATCACCCCTGGCTGGCTCCTTTCCCTCCTCTTCCCAGTTTCCCAGCGAGCTCCAGGAATGACCCATTTCCAAGGAGCAGGAGCGGAGGGACCGCTGGCTCCCCACACCCACCACCGTGTCACCCCCTTTCTCGGGGGCTGAACACAAGCTCCCCGCTGCAATGCTAAGGCCACCCCAGTCCCCTCTGGCGCTTGCTTTGGGGGGAGATTTTGGGGGGGCGGGTCCAGGGAGGATGCTGGGGCGGCGGTTGCCAGGGCAGCGGCAGCGGAGGATGGCGGGATGCTACCGAGATGTGCAGGGAA
Organism: Melanocharis versteri; assembly: GCA_013397845.1. Lineage (NCBI taxonomy): Eukaryota > Metazoa > Chordata > Aves > Passeriformes > Melanocharitidae > Melanocharis > Melanocharis versteri. Next base: position 15,019 of record VZTG01006314.1, read on the forward strand.
GGGAAAAAGAGAGCCGGGAGCTTCACCGGGTGATTTGAAGGGACAGAAGTCGGTCAGAGCCACGGCGGCTCCTGGCAGAGCCCGGCTTTGACCTGGGGTCCCAGCACCTCAGTCACAGAACAACAGCGTTCAGCGCTGAGCCCCGATTTGGAAAGTGCTGAAACCAGCGGCAAGCGGGAGGATGTTCCAGGAGGAAGCAGGAGGGAGCGAGCGGGGCTGGCATGCGCCCGGTGCAGCTGCCCTGCTCCTTGGGGAGGTTTTGGGATAAAGCCGAGCGGGTTCGGAAGGGGAAAGGGGCCGGATCCTTTCCTCCATGCCTGCTCCAGCTTCTCCGGCCCGCGGCACCTCCCACGGCTCCGCTGGGCCCGGCCAGAGGGAAGAGGGGACATTGGGAGAGCCCAAGAATCACCTCACCAGCCCCAAAACGCAACACCCGCAGATTTGACCCCCACAGCTGGCCCTACACCCAGGCAACAGCACCCCCCAAGCCCCGACTGGCTTTGGGGTGCAGCTTGTGCCCCCATCTTACTCCAGCAGCACCTTTTGGTGCGAAACACCCTTTTATCGGCACCCTTTACTGTCCCATCCAGGCGGAGTTATTTTGGGACTCGTCAGCACCACCATGGGCTGAACCCCGGATCACCGGCCCGGGGGTGGGCTGGGGGACTCGCACCGCCCCCGGTCCTCCCGTCCTTATCTCGGCAGCAGTGATGGGCTCTAATGCAATATTTCCCGGCGGTTGCCATGGCAGCCCGCGTGAGGTCACCAAATAGACTTAATTCACCCCTCCCAAGGGACGGGTAATTAATGAAAAATGATGATAACCAGACCCCACTCCCCTTCTTCCCC
>VZTG01006314.1:17299-86954 GCA_013397845.1 Melanocharis versteri
GGCGGCCGCGGGGCCGCGGGGCGCGGAGCTGCGCGTCTTCAAGGCGAGCAGCGCCGAGGGGCGGCTGCGGGCCGGCTCCAACCTGCGCAAGCAGAAGTCGCTCACCAACCTCGCCTTCCTCACCGACGCCGAGAAGAAGCGGCAGCTCTACGAGCCTCGCTGGAGCGACGACATGGCCAAGGCGGCAGCGCCGGGGGCGGCGGCGGCGGCGGCAAGTGCGACGACGAGTTGCTGGGCGGGAAGGGGCCGGCGGTGGCGGCGGGCACCGAGGAGAAGCCGTACCTGAAGGTGGACCCCGAGCTCGTGGTGACGGTGCTGGGCGACCTGGAGCAGCTGCTCTTCAGCCAAATGCTGGGTGAGTGCGGCCGGCGCGACCGCCGGGCTCGACGTCGAGATGGGAATGGCCAGAGGGGGCAGCTGGAGGCATCTGGGCTCCTGACACTCCGTGGGGACCCGCTGGTGGCCGCCTCAGTGTCTTGAAGTGAAGGGATGCTGAGGGGAAAGGAGTCATCAGCCTAGGTGTCCCCAATCGCTTAGAATCACAGAATGGCTGGAAGAGACCTCAAAGCTTATCCTTTTCCACGCCCTGCCATGGGCAGGGACACCTTCCACTAGCCCAGATTGCTCCAAGCTCCATCGAACCTGGCCTTGGCCACTGCCAGGGATGGAGCTGCCACAGCCTCTCTGGGCACCCTGTGCCAGGGCCTCCCCACCCTCACAGGGTAGAATTTCTCCCCAATATTCCCTTTACCCCTGCCCTCTGTCAGTGAAAAATCATTCCCCCTTGTCCTGTCTCTCCAGGCCCTTGTCCAAAGTACCTCTCCAGCTCTCCTGGAGCCCCTTTAGGTGCTGGAAGGGGCTTTAAGGTCTCCCCGGAGCTTTCTCCAGGCTGAGCAACCCCAGTCTCCCAGCCTGGCTTCAGAGCAGAGGGGCTCCAGCCCCCAGTGCATTTCCAAGGCGTGCTTGAGGGGAGGTGCTGTCCTGTTGCCTTGGAGGAAAGGCAGTTCCTCCTTGCAAGGAGCAGTGGCAGGTGGTGGTGGAGCTTGTCCTCCCCCACGTGTCTTGTCGGCCGTCCCTTGTCTCAACACCCACCAAACACGATGGAGGCTGCACAGCCGGATGCCACAGCTGCTCCCCACCGTCAGGGTGGCTCGCCCTGGGAGTGACCTTGCAAAGCTGCTGGTGGAGGTGCTGTGTGAGGGGTCCATGCTGCTGCTCTGTTTTGGGCAGATCCAGAGCTCCACTGAGGTCTGGGGCTCTGGCAGAGGAGTGTTCTCCAAGGATGATGCTGCAGGGTTTGCGTGAGCTGGTTTCACGCTGTGGCTGCCTGCGCTTTGCTTTCCTGGTGGGTTTGGTCCCTGAGCTTGTTGTGTGCATTGTGTGCATGGTGGGTTTCCATGAGAACAGCGAGCACTGGCCCAGCGCTGGCTGTGCCCCAGACCTTGGAATCCGCTGCCCTCGTCACGGGCCGCAGTGTTGGGTCTCAGTACAGGTGAGCCCAGCCCTTGCCATTCTCTCATGCTGCATGCTGATCTCTAGGAATTGTGGCTGCCTCGGCAGCCCTCTATTTCCCACTGACACCCAGTCTTCTCTGCATCCCAACTGGCAGTGCCTGGGGGCTTGGCTGGGCAATGACTGTGGGGGCTTGTGGCTCTCAAGAGCTGTGTCTGGTCTGGCAAACTGGCATGAGAAGGTGGCGAGGGAGCCCTGCACAGCCATCATGGTGCTCGCGGTGCTCAAGCTGGCCGGCTGTAAAGCCCTGGTGGTTGGTGGTGGTGGGGGAGCAGCAGTACAGGCAGGACTGGTCCAGTCCCTTCAAGTTCCCTGCCTGGGACCTCTTTTTTAGGGGGCCAGGAGCTTCCCTGGCACTTGAGCTGCCTTGAGATGCCTTGTCCTTGCTGTGTGGTGAAGAGAAAGGGGAGAGATTTGCCCCGACTGGGGCTGAGGGCGGTGGTTTGGAGATGTGGAGTGAGCTGGAGCATGTGCACGAGGCGGGCACCTGGAAAGCCACACTTGCAGAGTCCACTTCCCTGCGTGCCCTTGGCTGCTCCAGGAGCCTTTGGGGTGTCACAGCCCCAGCTCCAGCAGGGCTCTGGCATAGTGTGCACCAGTGTGTGCTGGCACACAGGCATGGAGCCTCCCAGACCTTTGCCCTTGGCCCCCTGGCTGTGCCCAGCCACAGGGGCAGCAGCAGTGCCCCCCTTGGCGGGGTCTGCCCTGATGCTGGAGCATCCCAGCGCTCGCAAGTGGAAGGCCACAGAGTGAGCTCGAGGCCTGGGCAGGCAGGTTGTGGGGATGAGCAGGTGGGATGTGGGAGGTCAGCCCAGCTGCGGGGGCTCAGGCTGCCCTGGTGGCCCCACAGCTGGGTTTACAGACGTCCATCCTCAGCCCTAATGCTGCAGTAGTGCCAGATGCTGTAGGAGCAGGGCAGGATTGCAGGAGGATTTGTCACTTACGGGACTAACAGACTGCCACTCACTGGTGTTGGGATGCCCGGGGGAATCTCAGAGTCCCCCCACGATACTCTGCTCTTAGGTGGGAGTTTCCTCAGCATCCCCAAGAGAAATCCTTGCGGGACTGGCCCACGTGGGAGTGACTCCCAGTTTGTGGTACTCTGGAGTACCAGAGATCCAAGACAGGATCCTGTGCACACTCTGAGGAAGATCATGGTTGTGGAAGTGCCCCCAGCAACTGATTTGGTTTCTGGAGTGTTGCCAAGCCTCCACCTGCATCAGTCAGGGCTGTCTTTGACCTTGGGAGGTGTTGAACGTCCCTTTGGACTGCACTTAGCATCTGAAGGCTTGGTCAGCTGGTCTGTGGAGGCCGGACTCTGCCAGATCTGTCCTCTGTGTATTGCCCATAATTTTTCAAGACATATGGACTGCTGGGCTTCCTGCAGGGGAAATTGAGGGCTGTGTCCAGAGTTGGATGGGGAGAGTGCCTGGGGTGGACAGAGCAGGAGCTTCACCCTGCTGAAACTTCCCTTACCTTCCATGGGGTTGTACTTCCCACATTCATGGGAGTTGTGATGTTGAGTCTCCCCTACTTACCCAAGCCAGCCGTGACCTGGCACATCCATGACAGTCTGTGTGGTGGGGATGCCACCGGGAGCCTGGGGATGTCGAGAGGAAGGAGCAGTGTGATAGTAGTGCTGGCACAACCACAGCTTGAGGGTGTGTAGACACGCTGAGCCTCCAGACCACTTTGCTTATACATCTGGTGCAATCCAGGTGAATGAAATCTTCCCCAGTGGTGATGGTACCTTCCACAACCTGGCTTCCCCAGGAGGAGGTGGTTCCTGTGGTGGAGATGGACTCAGAAGGAATGGGATCCCAGGAGAGTGGGCTTCACACCCTGCTAGGGCTGGTGAGGAGCACCAGGAGAGGGGCTTTCTCCTGGTTGCTACAGGAGATGCTTGGGAGGGAGAGAGGGAAGTAAGGTCTCTGCTGTTTTCAGCAATCCCTTTGGCAAGTGAAACATCAGCCTGAGCTGTTTGGGCATGTCTGCTGAAGGACACCCTATCCAGAGTAGCATGGAAAGACCCGCAAGCTCGGTTTGTGCTGGGAAGAGAGAGGTGGAAATTGCGGGGACTTCCAGCCTCTGCAGATATGGTTGTCCTTGAACTGCTGACCTGTGTTGAGAAGCCTGTGCAGCTTCTGAGCTCTTGGCCCTGCCAGCCACAGTGGCTTTCAGAGACCTTATGTATCTTTGGTCTCCACACCTGAATTCTCATCTCTACCTCATGCTTCTCCTACCAGAAGCACTCCCAAGCCTCTCTTGGCCAAAAATACAGTTTATTCAGTAATGGCCAAATGTTACCTCTCATTCAGTCGCTGCCACTGCCTCATCTGTTTGATGGCACTGAAGCCTTTGTAGCTGAACCATGTTTAAAGAGCAGCCTGAGCAAGCCAGGAGAGGTCATCAGCATGCAGCAACCACATGTGCTTTGTAGAGGCTATTTCCATCATCCAAATTATACATTTTGCATCAACCAAAGACTGAGGCTTCTCATCAAAGCTGGCTGGCAGCTGGGGTTGCTAATTACACCGCTGCCCAGCCACACGATGAAGGGGACGGAGGGCACGTGGCCAGCGTGGTGGAAGAGCTGGTTGTGCAGAGCTCGCCATGCCCGTGTCCACGTGTGATGGACAGGGCTGTGCAGGTGCAGGGGCTTTTTTGTACAGGCTATGCGTGTGGTGCCTGGTGTGATGGTTGCACTTACCTAGAGCTCCCCAGAGCACGTCCGAGATCCTGCAGCTGCTTTCTGCAGCCATTTCCTTGTCCATCTCTCGCTGGATGTGGTGCCTCTTAAGTGGCTGCTAATTCGCATCAGCAAATAAGTGGTCAGTGTTGTGTGGGCCAGAGCCCAGGCGGACACACGTGGGATCCTGGGGGAGATGATGTTCCCCGAAATGCTCTCTGCAGGAGTCTGCAGCCCTGCCAAACTCTTCAGGTTCAGCCATAACCCATCTCAGTCCTGCAGCCCTCGGGTGGGCCGTGCTACCCTTCCCAGGTGGCCCAGCAGAGATGTCCTTGCTGGGCAGCACATGCCTGGGGGACTCAGTGCCCCCATGGTGCTGACACGCAGGCAGGGCAGAGCTCAGCTGTGCTCAGGCTGGCACTGGGTGGGCAGTGGGTGCCAGCAGCCCCTCAGTGGTGGGGAGGAGAGCCGCGGGTTGGAATGGGCAGATGGGCTCTGTGACAGGCAGGAGCTGCACGTCACGTCTGACTCTGGTTTGAAAAGTAAAGCACAGTGCAAAAAAGACTGGCATTTTACATGTCCCATGCAAGGACATTCCTGACCCTAGTGGAGATGGGACCCAAGTTACTCCCTTCTGATTGCCATCCTTGCTGGGAGACACATGGTATGGGATCAAAGAAGCACTTCTGCCCCATTCCTCCTTCTGCCTCATGTTGTTCCTACCGGTTTAATTAAGCAGTAATGCACACGTGGCAGCGCTGGGCAGCAGTAGCCAGGCTCCCTGGCAGGAGACCATGAGGAGGTCAGAGACCAAGTAGCTCTTCACAGTGATGAGAGCAGGTTATTGCCTCGTAAAGTGCTGTGGCTGTCCTGATACCACTAATGCTATTCCTCTCTTAAGGTCCCTGTGTGACAATGTCTGTGTGACAAGGTCATTGGGATGGGGATTTATTTCTTTTGCCCACGGAGCTGGACTCCTGCCTTTGGGGTAATAGTGAGGAGAAAGGGGAGTGGTACACGGTTGTGTTGCTGCTTCCAGCTTGCTCTCAGGAGCTGGCAGCAAGTAGTAGATGTCTGCTTTCTCCAGCTGAGATGGCTGCAGTGACTGGGGAGAAGATCTGGAAATGGGATCCAAGGGCCCCAGAGCTTCTTCTGAAGCTGTTTGGGATGTGCCCTGTTCCCAGTGATTATGGCAGTGTGGAAAAAGGGCTGAGAAAAAAATAAATCCAGATTTGTCTTTCAAAATTTCCCATGGAAAGGTAGCAGAGCAAACACTTGAAAGCGAACATATTTGGGGATGCACTGCTGAAACAAAGTTCTCCCCAAAAAGCCTGAAAATCCCTGTTCAAATGGGGCTTTCCCAGTGACTGCTTGTGTCTCCCCCCCCCAAATCCAATATGTCTAAAAAGAAAATATGTAAATGAATAGAAAATTATGGCAATTTTGGAAGTGCTGTTTGGGATCTGCTGGTGGGATGTGATCACAGTGGGACCTGGGTGATGCCCCCTCAAGGCTTTACAGTCCCATGGATGTGACTGCTGAGTGCTGCTGGGATGGACCCAGCCCACCCATGGCTCTTGCCTGGTCCTGATGCCTCGTGAGCAGCACGTTTCCATGTGGATGGCGCTCGGGGAACCATTGGCGGTTCTGGGTCCTTCTGGAGAGCATCTTCCCAATGCCCCTGTTCCTAACTTTGTGTATGTGGCTTCTCATGCTGTGGCATGTGTCTCTGTGCTCACAGCTCACCCTTGTCACAAGTCCCCCCACCACCAATCACTCTACTGTGTCCATTTAGGTTCCCAGCTCTTTGTCTTCCTGTGCAGCTTCTCATGGTGCCAGAAAACAATGTCTCTGGTCCCCTCTACCTGCAGAGCCCCCTGCCCACTCTCACTCGAGTATCTGTGGACAGCACTGGGCTGATGCTTGTGCCCCCTGCGTGGGGGAGGATTTGTTCCAGCTCAACACAGAACCAGAGGCTGGCAGCTCTGAGGTGTGTGACCTGTGAGTGATGCCAACCTCCAGTGCCAGCCCATTTGCTGTGGCCAGTGTGCCTCCTGGCTTCCCTGGCTCAGCTGCGGGTGTGACCAGGAGGTTTGCTGTAGGCCTGCAGTCTTGGGATCAAGATTGCCTGGCTATGTGGTGTCAGGTACTAGCACATCCGCTGAATCAGTCACTTGTCTGGTCCAGAGTGTCTTTAGTGGCACTGTGCTTGTGGCTTTTGGTGCCCTGCGTGTGCAGTGGCATCAGTGTCCTGGGGTAATGTGCGTGTGTGGTGTTTTGGTACTGGTGACCGCAGTGTCCTGGGCTCCATGTGTGTGGTGTTCCTGGTACTGGTGGCAGTGGTGTCCTGGGCTGTTCCGGTGGCAGTGGTGTCCTGAGCTGTCCTGGTGGCAGTGGTGTCCTGGGCTCTCCCGGTGGCAGTGGTGTCCTGGGCTGTTCCGGTGGCAGTGGTGTCCTGGGCTGTCCTGGTGGCAGTGGTGTCCTGGGCTCTCCCGGTGGCAGTGGTGTCCTGGGCTGTTCCGGTGGCAGTGGTGTCCTGGGCTGTCCTGGTGGCAGTGGTGTCCTGGGCTCTCCCGGTGGCAGTGGTGTCCTGGGCTGTTCCGGTGGCAGTAGTGTCCTGGGCTCTCCCGGTGGCAGTGGTGTCCTGAGCTGTCCTGGTGGCAGTGGTGTCCTGGGCTGTTCCGGTGGCAGTGGTGTCCTAGGCTGTCCTGGTGACAGCTGTGCAGTGGGCTCTGTGTATGTGTGGTGTTCCTGGTATTGGTGACAGCAGTGTCCCAGGGCCGTGTGTGTGGTGTTCCTGGTACTGGTGACAGTGGTGTCCTGGGCGGTGTGTGTGCACAGTGTTGCTGGTACTGGCGGCAGTGGTGAAGCTGCTGAGCCTGGGTCGCTCCCTGGGTGGAGCTGGGATGGCTCCATCCCTCTGTGGTATCTGAATCCTTGTCTTCTCCAGGCTTCGCACCTTGAGTGTGTGTCATGCAGACCTGTGGGGACAGGAGATCAGCTACAGTGCCGTTCTGCCATATCCCCCACCCTGCAAAGTCACGTCCTCCTCCAGACACACGAAGCAGCTCTCCCGGGGGAGACAGGGAAGGGGTTGCTGGTTTTCTGTCTGGAAAGCAGTGAGCTTGGGAGGGTAGAGGACGTGTGAGGCTTGGAGCTCAGCTGGGAGGATCAACGTTGCCTCGTGGTGGGGTGGAGGGGCAAAAGGGAGAGCAGGGCTTGCCCACGCTGCTGCATTGCAGCTCAGAGCAGGGAGCTGAGCGAGAGGGGAGCTGGGAAGGCAGGGATGCTGCAGCCACGAAGCTGGGAAGTCAGGGGATGCTGCATTGCAGGGCTGAAATTAGAAGCTGTGCAAATGGAGATGTGCTTGTGTCAGGGCGGGTGTGACACTGAGGAGTGGTGCCCAGTGCCCACCGATTTGCTAGTCCTTCCTCTAATCCATTTCTTCCACATTTTGTTTCGCGCCGGCATTTCTCTCATTCCTTGCGCTGGTATTTGTCTTGTTCAATTGAGGACATAATGTATTTTTTATTAATTCAGGAGGAGGACTGAGATTCATCTCCCACAGGAAGGACCTGATGGAATTCACATAGGGAAGCTGAGCAGGAGCTCAGCACGTCTGGGCAGGAGATTTTCCTCACTCCTGGGAGCAGCCATGGACTGGGGAGGTGGCTCTGGAGCCTCGTGGCCCTGGCGCAGCATGGCATGTGAGCTCCCTGGAAGGGGGACCTGAGCAGACCCTGGGCACACACATGCCCCCATGCTGCCCAGTGAAATGCAGGTGTGTCCTGCAGCCGGGACATGTGCCTCCACCTCTGTGAACATGTGAGCATGCCAGCACATTGGGAGCACAGGATTTTCCACCTGGCATATGTATCAGTGATTCTTAATCACTCCACATCACTCTGGTGTTGTGTCAGCCTTGTTGTCTCTCTTTGTAGCTGTCCTGCTCATCCAGAGGTGGGCACTTTTCAGTCCTCCCCTGCACCTGTGAGGATCTGGCCTCAAGCATCCCCCTGAAATTACAGAAAGATTTTATGGCAAATCCAGATATTAGTGTCTGAAGATGTAAAGGCGAGGCTGCTCTGCCTTCCCCTCAGGCTGGATCTTGCCCGGTGGGTAGGGAGGGGATGGTGAGCTGGCTAGGAGGGCCCCAGGAGGTGCCTTTCGATGGGGAACTGAAATTGAGGGTTTGAGCTGCGCTCGCGAAGCTGCGGTTCCCTCGGCAGGTTGCGAGCCTGACTCGCAGCCACAGGTGACGCAGCGGGAGGGCCGGGCGCTGTGCCAGCTTGTTGGCTCACCAGCCGGTCAGCTGGCTTCGGCTGTGGGATCGGAACCTCCCTTGCTTGGTGAGCTGGAAGGATGGCTCATGGCTGAGGTCCTTGTTGAAGCTGCTGGAGGTTCTGGTTGTTTTCATGTAACCCAGAAAAATGGGCAGAGCTGTGCTGTGGGTGCTGCAGCCTGTGCTATGTGAGCTGGAGGGGAAATTACAGAACCATAGAATGGTTTGGGTTAAGCCATTAGAGATCATCTTGTTCCAACCCCTGCCGTGGGCTGGGACACCTTCCACTAGACCAGGTTGCTCCAAGTCCTGTCCAACGTGACCTTGAACATTTCCAGGGATGGGGCAGCCACAGCTTCTCTGGGCAACCTGTGCCAGGGCCTCACCACCTTCACAGGGAAGAAGTTCTTCCTAATCTCTAATCTAACCCTATTCCATTCAATTTAAGGCTGTTCCCCCTAAGCAGCATGGCAGAGGGGTAGTGCCATACCTTTAGCATTGGAGAAAAGTGGAACCACCTTTATTTCTTGTGCCAGCCCTGCTGGGTGCCAGCCTGCATGCTTGGTGTCTGGGGGAGCTGCATGTCCCACATCTGCATTTTATGCAGGGCTGTGTCACCAAGAGTGACAAAGCTGGCGGTGAGTCCCTGCAACCAGATAAGCTTGTTCAAGAGCACCCGGTCATGGCCAAACCTAGCCCTTACTGGTTCTGCTGGGAGCCCAGACTGCCTGAAGCTGACACCCCTGCTTTGTCATGGGCCTCAAGCGTCCCTGCCACTGGCTCTGCCCCAGCCTGGCTCTCCCAATTCCACGAGCTGGCTTGAAGCATGTTCAGAGCTGCGACGCAGGTACAACTCTGTTGCTGGCTATTTATAGTGTGTGAGCTTTCAGCATTGCTGTGTACTGAGAATAACTCACTGAGGAGACACTTCTCAAAATCACGCGTCCGTCGCCCATGCGCAGCGTCGTCATCTCAGGCTTCCCACATGTCAGCTTGGGGTCTGTCTTGGTCCCGTGCCAGCCTGGATTGACACTAAGAGGGGTTTACCCCAGTGTTTTTTCTGGCCTGGAGATTCAGCTGGTTAATCATGGCAGGGCTTTGTGGCCCAATCCTTGTCAGGACATCATCAGTGTTTACAGGGACCGTGGTGGGAAGTAGTTTGGGCTCTGTAAAACCCACCTCACAGAGAGCAGCCCTTTTGTAGCCCAGTGTGTGAGATGCAGGCACTGGCAGGGAGAGATGTGTGTGGGGAGTGCAGAAGCCTGATCTTCGGACTGGAACCTGTGATGATGAAACTCATCAGCTGAATGAACCCCTCGGGCTGAAGTGTTAGGCACTGCTGGAATATTTCCCGTTCACTTTATCTCTGGCCTGGCGTTATATTTCCAAGCTGATGCAAAAAAGTGGAAGAATAGATAGCGGCTAATTCACATTGATTGCTGTGATGCGGGAGCTCCCCGTGGTGAGCTGGGGCTGGTAGAAAACGTGCTGTGGGCCATTCGATGGGGCCAGCACATCCCTCCCCAGCCATTTCCCGGTGTGGTGCTGCGGGGGACACGTTGTCAGCCTCGTGGATGCTTGCTCCCACATCCATCCCGAGGTTTCTCCCAGCTTTGATGGTTCAGAGGCCCGAGGCAGCATTGCCAGGGTGGGTACAGAGTCGTGGGCTAACCTGGCAGTGGTGAAATCGGGTAAGACAGGGTTGTTTTGGCAGGCTCCAAGGTGGGAACAGTGCTTTGTGGGAGGGGGGGCAACAAAGTTCTCCTCATCTTAAAAGCAGGAGGAAAGGCATTTGACAGATTCTGGCTGGAACCTGGGACTGTCCAGCTCTGCCAGGGCAGGACCAATGTGGAGCCAAGTGTGCTGAGGCCACCATTGGCACAGGATGCCTGGCCACTCATCTGTGGCCTTTCACAGGCACTGTGCATTTAGCCTCCAGACCTTCACTGCTCCAAGGGAGTGACAAGGAGATGGCTCCAAACTTCCAACAGGCAGTGCAGAAGCAAGGGAAATAATGAAGTTCAGCTTCCTCCCATCTCAGCAGTGAGGACGGGCAGATGATGTCCTGCAAACTTGTGCTGCCGTGAGCCCAGAGGAGCATGTGCTGAATCCTAAGGAGGTGGACTCGCACTGCAGCTGAGCTGTGCAGGGCTTGAGATTTCTGCAGACTGAGGGGTGGGAGTAAATTGAGTCTGGCTGTGTTGGTGCTTGGCATGGGGCTTTCTGTCCTGCTGGATCAGGGTAGGGCAGGGCTACCAGAGGGAAGCAGCTGTGGGAAGTCAATGGGGACAGCCCGGGGGCTTTTCTCTGGGGCTGCCTCATCCACTGGGCGTGGTGAAAGGTGGCTGCCCTGCACTCCTGTCTCTCCCGGACCCCAGGTTCATTTAAAAATGTAACAAAAACCTTTCCAGAGAATTGGAGGCACCCTGGACAGACCATGCGTTGCACCTCGGGGTGGGCAGTGAAGAGAGGTCCTGGAGGCAGAGGTGCCAGTTGGCACCTGTTGGCTCCTAGTAGTTATGGTTTCTCTCCCAAATAACATGTACATAGACTTGGCTGGGTTAAAATCCCGAGTGGCCTGGAGAACGTGTGATTGCTGGCCAAGGGGAAGTACCAGCATTTGCCTGACTCCCAGCCTTCTGAGTCTTCTCTGCCTTGGGCTGTATGTAGCCTGGAGCTCACAGCTCATCAGTGCAAGGTCCTTTGGCAAATTCCATTTTGGTGTCTCACCCTCGGTGGTGTGTGGCTGGATTTTATAGCTGTCTGGACCTCCTGTCTCCCACTGTCGGGTGGTTGAATGCATCAAAATCTGGCTGCATCTCGACCCTGTGGGGAGGAGCAGTGCCAGAACCTGCCCCAGGCCTCTTGCTCCTCAGCCCTGTGCTAGCAGTGCCACGGGCATGGCTGGGATGGGGTGGTGAGGGGCCCTGCCCTGCGTGGTGCCTCACCTTTCTCCTCAGGACTCTGCCGTGTGCCCCAGCAGTGCCCATCAAAGCTGGTGTCCTTCAACACTCCAGGCTGAGTGCAGCAGCCGTTTGGGGGCTGATTCACCAGCAGACCAAGATCCTCCCTCCTTAGAGGATGGATCTTCTGGAGGAGGACGGACACTCCAGCAGCAGCACCTCCAGCCATCTTACTTCCATTTCCCTGAGCCCTTTTAGCTGTGCTTCTGCTGTGCTGTGCCAAACAGCGTCCCGGGTCTGCTGGAGCACTAATATCCATCATCTGGCCGCGGTCTGTAGAGCACTCAGAAATTTGGTGCTATTTTCAGTGAAGTTTTCCAAGTTGAGCTTATTGGCTCATGGGCATCTGCTCCCAGATGGAGAACATGTGGCTGATTCCTGCGAGGGGAGGGGAACGGCCCCACTCATAAAGCAGCATGGGGGATGAGTGAGGGAATCTCATCCTGGAGCCTGTGAGATGCTTTCAGGACTGTGCAGAGTGGGGCCTGGAGGTTGGGCTTTTAAAGCTGCTCCTCTGAAAGCAGAATCTGCAGTGAGAGGTCACCCGTCAGATATTATGGTGGGGAAAGTACAGTAACCTGGAGGCAGGATTCGATCTCAGCTCAGCTGCTGTTTGCACCGCTGGGCACTTCCCACCCTGCTCACTTTCAAAAGCGAACAGCAGGTACTTGGCAAACAGTCGCTGCACTAAAACGGGTGAACCTCTGGGAGTGCCTGCAAACCTCCCTGCCTGGAACTGAGAAATGAGCACTGGCTAAATGGAACGGCACACGAACCCTGAGCTCCAAATCAAAAGTAAATTTACAAAGCAGCTTTTCCTGCCTCACGCTCCCAGGTGGAGCATGGTAATGCGTTTCCAAGCCCACCTGCTCTGTGCCGCAGTGGTGACCAGTGGGGCAAAGCCACGCTCTCTTCAGTCTGCTCCCCATTTGTCCATCGCTGCCTTCCGGGGGCAGAGGTGCGGGTTTGTTTTGTGGCCGAGATTCTCATTCTCTTTGTGAGAATAAAGCAAATTGTGTTTGGTTGACATTTTCTACAGCTTCAAAGTCAAATAAAATCTGGATTGCCAGCTCCTTTTTGTATTGCAGGAGATGCCTGTTTTCCATCCCAAACCTTCCATGTTTTGCAGCTCAATAGCACATCCCAGACAATGGCTTTAGAAATCAGACGCCTGCATTTTGGACCCACAGTGCTGAGGCAATGCCAAGTGGTGCATGGGGTGCCAGAATTTGTGCACATGGGGAAAGAGAAGGAGGAGGAAGAAAAACTTGCTCCGATGGGATGTTTCCACAGAGATCATGGTAATGATCTTCCATTTCCATGTAGCTTTTCATCTGCTGGCGGAGTGTGCTCACTCGTAAGTTGATGCTACACACGTGGAGAGTGCAGCAGCTGTCCTCAAAAATCGTGTTGTAAGGGGGAAGCTCTGGAACAGCAGAGTGGGATCTGCCTGGGATGAGAGTGACCCCTGAGACTGCAGGGATGCTCAGGGATGCAGGAAGGGATATTAGGAAGAAGTTCATTACTGTAAGTGTGGTCAGGCCCTGGCACAGGTTGCCCAGAGAAGCTATGGCTGTGCCATCCCTGAAGGTGTTCAGAGCCAGGGTGGATGGGGTTTGGAGCAACCTGGTCTAGTGGAAGGTGTTAGGTCGAGATGGTCTTTAATGTCCCTTCCAACCCAAACTGTTCTATGGTGATTCTGTGTCCCTGCACTACTGGGTGCGGGAGCGACCTTGCTGCTGTGTAACATCATCTTAGTCCTTCCCCAAATCAGTGTCGCCTGTGGGATGTGCCTCACATCAGTCAGTGTCCAGCTTGGAGCCGTGCCACGGCCAGGCAGGGGCTGGCACTTGTGTTTCTGGAGTAAGAGCCCTGTTGTGAGCTGGGAGCAGCAGTCAGGGTTTACGGTCAGTGCCGGAGCAGGCTGCGTCCCACACCGACACGCAGGGTTGTTTTCCTGCCTCATCCATCCCTTTTTCCCCTGGTTGCCATGCTAGAAGAGCTGCTAGGCCAGGGAGGATCACAGAACTCTGAGGAAAGTCAGCGGGGCCGCATCCGCTGCTGGAGTATGCAGGAGGTTGGTTAATATACAATATTCCCTTGTCCTTCCAAGTGCCTCTCACTTTCCAAGAGCAGGGAGGTGAGTCTGGAGGCTCTTCTCCCCTGTGCTGACATGGGTTTGCAAAAGCTACAGTTTCTTCTGCTTTTTTTTTTTTTCTTTTTCCTCTTTTCCTGCCCCAGCCTTTTTCCCTGGCCTGATGAATTTTTAAACAAAAACATGGTGAAGAGAGAGCAGGAGAGAGGGGGGAAAGCCCAGGAGAGAACATGAGGAAAAAACTCTGTTTTCCAAATCAGAGTGATTGCGAGTGGAAGTGAAAGTTTAGGTTGTGTTTTTAATTTGAAAGTTCCAACTAATTTTAAGTCACTTTATTGACAGGAGAAAATACCTTTCCTAATACTCTTTTTAATAAACTCCAGTTTTACAAGTAGAAGTAGTAGCAGTTGGTTGAAAAATACCATGGAATTATGGAAGTAAAAGGCAGCTGCTGTGCTCTGTAATTTCCCGTGGCTGTGCTGGGGTCAGTGCTCCCTGGAGGTGGGGGACTGAGGCTGGAGGAGGGGGAGAGAGAGACCCCCCTGAAAATGCCTCTGGGTGCTTGTCTGTCTGTTCATGGGGGATTGCAGGGTTGATCACCTGTACGTGGTCACTTTGCACAGGGGCTGATGTGGACAGATGTGGTTCCTTGCCTGTTCGTGCAGGGCAGTGAGCAGATGCAGGACTTTGGGTGCAATGGGTCCGAATTTGGCCCAAATTGGAGCCTTCCAGCTGGAGAATTGTCTGGTTAGTGCTGGAGAAAGTGTAAGAAGGCAAGAGGGAGCACTAGGATGGAGAGGAGAGGTGGAGGTAGGAGAGGGGGTTGGCTCACTGAGCTAAACATTGCAAGGGAGCTCGAATCCCATCACCAGGAGGGCTTATCCTGCTCCATAAGCCAAGCTCTGACCTGCGAAAGTCATCCAGAGAGTTTGAATCGCTGATGAAGTTGTGAGATATCATGGACACCTTTTTGTGCCATGCCTTGTCCCTCCAGAAATGTTCCTCTGCCGTGTCCCACTGACGCCAAGGCCAGAGCCAAGCATTGGAACCGGCCACTCTTGCTGCCATCCGTCAGGCCGGGCTGGTTTCTCACAAGTGTCACCTTGGCAGGTAGATTGAGTGTTGTTGGAAAACCAGCTTGTTGTTGGAAATCCACTGCCATCACACTGTGCAGAGCAGAGAGGGCTCCTTGCAGATCTCGTTGTATTTCAGGCTGGAAAAGAAAAAGAAACATTTTATGGTAATTTTTTCAATGACTTTCCAATTTTTTTTTCTTGGTAAGCTGTCTGCAATCACTTACAGTTCCTGAAGGGATTAATTGCTCACTGGAGCTCATTGTGCGTATTTCATATTCTGAACTGTTGGATGTGATGTCTGCCTTGGATCGAGCAAGGGGTCACATGGCATTTCTTTTTCCATCCCTTTTCCCCTATTCTGTTCTATCTGTCAGGCTCCTGGTGTGAACGCTCCCCGCTGCCGCTGCGGTGGGTGCTTGGTCAGCGCGTCGCACGTGATCTCGATTTCCCTGCTCCGCGCTCCTTTTTCGAGGGAGCGTAGCCAGAATAAGACAAATTGCTTCCTTGTTTGAGTGACTTTTGGCTGATGCTTTCCCCCCAAGCTGTAGTGTTGGCTCGGCTTCTCTTGCAGCAGTTGTGGCTCTGGGCTGTACATTGTCAGTGCTTGGACAGGCCCCCGGAGCAAATTTGGGGAGAAGAGCTCAAAGCACATTGCAGAGCAGCTTCCCATGGCGAAGAGGGCTTGTGCTGTGCAGGCAGCCATTGCATGGAGCTGAGATGTCTTAGAGGAGGTAAATCCCAGCTGTGGTGCTGCCAGGGACCCCTCTGCGCCATCCTTGAAGCGTGGCATTCCCAGGAGGGTCTGCCTGTGGGACGGTGTGTGCTGGCACTTTGACAGCGCAGGGAATGGCATTGTCTTGAGCTTGGCTGGGGATCCCAGCGGTCCAAGCTGGGGCTGTAACTCTGTGTGGTCTCGGCATGCTTAAAGGGATCCTGCAGCCTGCAGGGGATGGGTCTTGTTGGTGTGTGGGGTCCAGAGGTGAGTGGCCATTCTCCCATTGTGCCCGGAGGCTCGTGGCTGCTGTCATCACATGTCACTCAGCCCTTGGTGTTGGCAGGTGCATAGTGAGGGCAGCCACAGGAGCTGGACACGGTGGAGAGTCCAGAGGCTCCACTGAAATCCCTCTAATTGCCACTGGTGCCTGTTTTGGAGCATTTTCCACCCTGTCTGTCCCAGGTACTGCTAGGCCCTCAGTAAAATTTGTAATTGTAGGTGGAACAGCATAGGATAGTAAAGTGTGTCAACATCCCTTCACTCACTGTAATGCAGGTGGTGGATTGGAGGTAAAAAACACTTCCTCCATGCTGGCCCCTAGCCCCTGGGGCACCTGGACAGGGACCGAGTGGTGGCTCGCACAGAGCTTTCTGGTCCCAAGCATGCCCTTCCCTTCTGTGGCACAAATAGATTTCCTGAAGGAGACAGGACCTTCCTTCTCTGCAAATCACCTTTAGTGGGAAAAGCACAACTGCTGCTCAAGAAAATCTTTTGCTGGTGCTGCGGGCTCTCCCAGTGCACCGTGAGAGGGGGAGCAGGTCTGGAAGCAGTTGGAGGATGGTGTGGGCCAGCACCGGGAGTGGGGAACCATCAGTGCTAAGAATAGACAGTTTATCTGCATCCCTCCCCCTCTGAAGGGTGCTCGAGGCACTCTGCAGCAATTAATACAAGTTTGTAATAGCACTGCCGGCAGATCGGGAGTGTGGCCTTTGGAGTATGGATGCGGGAGGCTGGTGCTGCTGAGCTCCCCGGCACACACCCAGCACGTCCCTGGCACAGGGATGTGAGGCACTGCTGTGGGGCAGCAGGATGGAGTCCTGGGTGCTGGGTGTGGAGCCCCAGGATGGGGAGAAACGTGGGGCTGGTGCTGCTCCTGGCTCCAGTGGGTTAGGCACTTCTCCCAGGGAAGTTTGGAGGAGCAGGTAACAAGGCCAGCAGAAGGAATGGATGGCAGTGTTGGTGGGGAGGGGAGCAAGCTGCGGGCTGTGGCAGGGCATGGTGCTCTGTGCCCCTGACTGCAGCGAGGGTGGCCCTGGGGAGCTGGCACAGCAGGCAGGGGAGATCATCTGCACTGATCACTCCATGCTCTCCACTGAGTTAGCAGGATGCCTCCTCCTGCTTTTGGGCAGGGGGCACGGGAGCCCTGGGGAATGCAGGAGGTCATTGTGTTCTGTCAGAGCCATGGCGCCCTCTTCAAGCACACCTCCTGCCGCTCACCATGCACAGCTCCATCTTTGGGAGAGTGTGGGGGGTTTGCTCGGAGGTGAACATCACCTGGGCAGCTGATGCTGCAGACTGAAGGGACCCCAAAATCTGTTATGTGCGTGTTGGTCTTCAGCCCTGCCTGGGCTGCTACTGCAGATGCTGCCACGATTTTCGGGGGTACACCTTGCCCCAGTGGCTGGTAGGACCAGCAGCCCTAGGCACCCTAGCAGGGCTCACCCACCCCACTGACAGGACCGCAGGTGCAGGGAGAGCCCGAGCCGTGCGGGATCCTGGTGATCATATGTGCAGCAGACTTGTTTCCGGCTCCCCGCAGGCTGCTGCTCCTGGTGCCAGAGTGAATTTGGCACCTGGCCCTCCTGCGAGGCTGGGGAGGGGGAGAAGAAAGGCCAAGCCCTCCTCGCCGCAGGGAGGAGATTCAGTTCTCCCTGGGCGTGCACAAAGACCGTTTATCTCCGGAGCAAAACCCTGGTAACCACGGGGCAGAGCGTGAAGGGCTGATTAGGGGCTGTTCGAGGAGGGGTGCCGGGGTCGCGTGCAGGCACTTCCCTTCCCATTTCCAGGGCTTTCCATGGTAATGGCTCCTATTCTCCTCCGTTGTTAGGACGTCACTCACACACAGCTCCATCGACATCTGTCAAAACACGTCTCCCTCTGTCCTTGGCGCTCCCGGGGAAGAGGGATCCATTGGCCCCATAATGAGCCTGACATCAATTAATCATCAGCCTTAAAAATTAGCATCGTGGCAGTACATGTTGGAGGAAAATGATTCCCCAGATGGAAGCAAAAATAGGCTGTGTTATCTCCCTCCTCCCGTGGGAGGTGGCAACAATAGATCCACTAACGAGCCTGGAACTCGTTAAGCTGAGTTTGCCCCCCGAGGTGCTCTGCCTCTTGCCCAGTCTCTTCTCTCGATGGACTCTTGAGGGACCCTCTTGTGCAAGGGCTGATGACCTACCCTGGGGTCTGGACCCTCGTGGTGTGCATCTCCCAGGCTTCGCAGACAGCCCAGGGTGAGCTTGCAGTGCTGAGCCCCTTCCTGAAGCTGAGCGTTTGGAGGGGAGCAGCTGTTCTGGGATCTTGCTCTTCTGGAGTGAAGGATGCTCATCCCTGGGTGGTGCTGCTGGGCCGAGATGGGGGTTCAGCTGGTGCCTTGAGGACATGTCCCACTTTGGGAGAGCTGTCCATTGTCCCTCTGCAGAGTGGCAGTGCTGAGGACTGCTGGTGCCCACAGCTTAGTGAGTGCCAGCTCCGATATTTAGGAGCTCAGCAGTGGCTGGAGGTTTCCAGAGACACCCAGTCTGGAAAGTGACTGGGGCACCTTCTCTGGAGGCTCATGATGAGCTGCTCTTTGTGCCTGTGCCATGCTGGGATTTTCCATGCTGAGAGCTGCTCTTCCTTCCATCCAGGCAAGCTGTAACCCCATGGAGCAGCTCTGCCACCCGTAGCCTCCTGCCACTCTGGTTGCCTGCCCCTGGTACTTGGGAGGTGAAGAGTCCCCATCGCCAGCTGTGGTTTGGGTCCATTTGGCTGGCTCTGATCTCTCAGCGTGGAACAGCTCCACAGGCTGCCAGGGAAGCTGGGGAGGACATTTTGCATTCCTGCTGGAGACACATGAGGACTCTTTGGCTGATCTGGTGATGGACAGACAGACCAAGTGTCTACCAGAGCCCAGCTGAGGCCGGGGAGAATTGTGTTTGCAACGCATTGCTCTGCACAAAGCTCTTAGTCACAAGGCGAGGGGGACAAAAGGCTCCCTGTTCGCTCCGTCCCAGTGGGTGCAATTCCAACAGTTAAAAAGCAAATGTGAGTTGTTTGTCTCTGTGAATATAAAGCTTCCCCAAGCATGGCCGTATTCTGGCTGGGAATGGGAAGTTTGGCTCTGCTAATGACTGTTCTCCTGCAAAACAGAGCCAACTCGAGCCAAGAGCTGCCCGGCCGGGCCCTTCTCCACCGGCCCCAGTGCAGGGCTGTGGGCTGGGGAGGGGAGAGGCTCTGAGGACTGATAAATGCCCTTTCAGCTGGGCCTGGGCACCCAGCGGGGAGCAGCGGGGAGGGATGGGTGTGGGGACCTTGGCCTCTTGTACGCAGGGGTGACTGCCACCCGTGAGCACCCTGCCAGTGCCTGGGACCTTCTCCCATGTCCAAGAGATTAAATATCATCAACAACAGGGAGCCCCAGGCAGGCGGACATCAGATCTACTGATTTGGGGCATCTGACTGAGAGTCCCAGGGCTACTGTCACAGGGGCCTGGGGTGAGGGTGGGTCTGGGAGGAACGACTGAATCACGTGCTGCACCTGGGCTTGGGGCGTGGACACATCCACACCATCTCCATGGAGGATGTTGAGCAGTGATGGGGCTGTTGAGATGGCGTTGGTGCCGATGAGGAGCATGCCCTGTGGCTGCCTGCGTGTGGCTGCCCTGGGGGCCTGTGGTGCTTGACCCCCATGTCTGTGACAGCCAAACCGTGCTGAGCACAGCCCTCCTCCCTAGCTGCTCCTGCATTTGCCCCATCCTCCCCTCGGCTCTCTGGGGCACAGGGCCTTTGCAGAAGGGCTGTACACAGTGAGGGAGGGTCATTATGGGGTTAGGACATGGCCGTGACCTGCACAGGCCCTGTGCCCTCCCTTCCCTGCAGGGAACCCAGATTGGTCCTTGATACGCTGTCAGCAGTGGGTGCAGGATTCCCCATGCACCCACATCCCCCCTCCTCCACCAGGCAAAGCTTGGAGCGAGAGCTGGCGACATCCCCAGATGCAGGGCACATCTGGAGGGCACCAAAGCAGTTAAGTGAAGGGCTGATTTGTGCTATAGAAACCCGCAGTTCCTTCCTTTGATCCTCTGAATCAGCCCATTGCCTTCCTCATATAAAGCCTCATTTATCTCCGCTCTTCCCAGTAAGTTTGAAGGCGGTTGCGGCTCGTGGCTCCTCAGCAGCAGCGAGGAGCCTGGCTTTCTCTTCCGCTGAAGCAGAATCAGGTGAAATCTCTATGGCAACTGGCAGATGACAGGGAGTCTTGTTGCCTTGGAAATGAGGCAAGGCAAAAAAAAAAACCCACCCAAAAAGAGCCATCTGGAATTTTGAATTTCCACAATGTCCAACCTGCGTCTGGTGATGTGTGGGGAGTGTGAACCCGCTGCTGCCGGCTGCTCCGGGGCCTCTGTGCCGGAGCCTGGCTGCGCTGTTCTGCCTGACCCTGGGGAATTGGGGCTTTTTTCCATTTCTTCCCGACTTTTTGGCTTTTTTTGCACAGGGTCTGCAGTATTGCCCTGATTGTCTGCTGGTGGCTGTGGGAAAGGTGGTGTGTGGGGGGTGTTCGGGGTGCTGAAACCACGCTGGACACAGCTGTGCTGTGTTGGGGGCCAGCATGGCACTGGCACACCTTGGTAATGCAGAACCGTGGGGAGAATGGCAGGCTCTGGGGCAAACTGAGGCATGGAGTGCTGCGTGGCCAGTCTGACCCTCCTCTGTCAGCTTAGCACGGGCCCCAGGTGCAGTGACCACTGGTGACACTGTCTCCATGTGCCCAAGGAGAGTCAGCAGGGAGTTAGCATCACTGTGTGTGACTGCCGCTGTGTGTGCCAGTGGCCATAAGCTCGGGGCACCCCTTGGAGCATGGATTTGGCCTGTTCACCTACCATCCCCCTCCTTCCCAAGCTGCACAGGTGTTTCCATGGGTTATTTTGGAGACGCATGGTGCTGGGGTCAGGGGTGTTGGGATGCTCGCAGCTCCTCTGATGCATTCAGGAGCAGCTTTGGAGGCAGGTGTGGCTCTGGGATGTGCAGTGCCTTGTGCAGGAGTAGGGTCTGTCCCAACATGGGGGGTTTTGGGCTCCCCCCCAGCTCATCAGCACAGAGGAGCAGAGGGCAGCACAGGGGTGGGATGCATGGACATGGAGCAGCTAGAGGTTCTGGAGCTGGAAAAGGAACTGTGGTTTGGATGTGCAGGTGGGGTGGTTTGGGGCCAAGCGCAGCATCCATTGAAAGAATAACCCACAAATGGGCTGGGGGCCCAGTCTGGATCTCTCCAGCGGGTTCACTTGGAAACTTGTGTATGGGAGAGACCCAATTAAGTAGATTTATGGCTGCTCTAGCCTGAGAAAGTCTGAATCCCTTTTAAAAGCTTGGCTCGCTGGAGCCAGACGGGGTCCAGGCTCCAGGTCTCTCAGCCCTGCCCTTGTTACGAGCAGTGATTCGCAAGGCTTAGCAGCCACGATTGCCCCTAAAGTGCTGATTCGGCTGGAGTCCCAGCCTGTCACCGCTGCATGGCTGCTTATTGTCTGCTCTCACCTGCCAGTGGGGAGATGGTGGCCCCCTCGCACAGCGTGGGGCTGCCCCAGCCTGCACTGGTGGCAGTGGTCGGGATGTTGGCAGTGATGGGGGTGATGGGGTGGTGAGGATGGTGGTGGTGATGGGGATGGTGGTGGTGGTGATGGAGATGGTGTGGTGATGATGGCAGTGATGATGACTGCAGTGGTGGGGGTGCAGTGGTAGAGGCAGTGAGTGCAGGCAGGGAATTGGCTTCCTCCTCCTCTGCAGCCACCCTCAGAGCCTCCCACAGAGCCATGCCATTTTGAAGAAGGGTCCACCAAGGTGTGAGACGTGGAGTGACTGTGCCAAAGCAGGGTCCTGTCACCTCTCCACCTCTGGCTCTGCAGGGGCTGGTGCTTCTTGGGGGACTTGGGCTCTGCAGGACACATACTACCCCCAGTGCTGCCTGCTGTAACCCCCTCGCCTCCCCCAAGACTTGCTGCTGGCCTCTCTTCCCTCAGCCAAGGGTGAGTGCAGAACGTGCTGGGCTGTGTCCAGCCTCCTCCCACAGCCTTGCAGGGCTACGTGCAGGGTAGCAGCATGTGCAGAGGCCAGCCTGCCTTGGTGGAGTCACGGGTGGGGACCTCAGGTATCTGCAGCTTCCCTTGCACATCCCCATTGCTGATGGCAGGAGGCTGTGCTTCCATCTCCATGGGAAATAGCATCTCCGGCTCCACCAGCTGAGGGGCTGCTGCTATCATCCAGGGAATGGTGGCCAGGCTTTCCCCACCCATCTGCCTGGGGTCAGCAGAGCACCAGTCATCTGTCCAGGTACCTTGGTAACCCATTACCAGGGTGTTGGGCAGCCCTGTCCCTGCCCCTTGGGGAGCAGGACCCTCCTGACACTGCTGCAGAGGATGCAGAGCTGGCAGCCAGCTCTCTGCTCACACCAATGAAAGCAATTAAACCAGGAATGCTAATGAGCCTGCTGCCTTCTGGGTGGGGCAACAGGTTTGCAGGAAAGAGTTCGATGCTTTCCCAGAGGACTGAGCAAGTGTGGAAGACATGCTCTGCCCAGCATGGGTGCCTTGGGACGTCTCCTGAGAGAGAGGGGTGATTTGGGGCTACTGGTACATCCTTGGTGGGAGCATGCAGGGATTGCAAGGACGGGGCTGAGCTGGAAAACAAGGCCGACACTGGCAGTCACCCCAGACTTGGCAGTCACCCCACAGAGCCCTGTTAGCCATCTTCACTGCTCATTCTGCCTGTTTGGGAGCTGCTGGGGACGAAAGACAGTTAAGCCCCAAAGACAAGGCTTGTGGGTTGGGACCATCCCCCTGTCCAGCTGTCCAGGACTGGGAATCAGATCTGGATGTAATAATGCAAGATAAAGCCATTTACTCCATTCAGGAAGAACAACTCTGCTGTTGGCACACCCAGATGCTGGTGATGGAGTCACAGGCTGCAAGGTGTGAGCGTGGAACCCACAGGGCTCAGTGATGCTCACACCAGGCTTGAGCTGTTGGGCTTCCCCTCAGGTGGTCTCCGAGTGCCAGAGTGGAGGGTTTTCAAGAAAAATACCAACAAAACACTGCCTGTGCTGATTAATTCATAAACAGGACTGGGAGTAGGGGCTGGGGCAGATGGAGAGAACAGTGCGAGTCTGCTCCAGTGTTCACGGAGCTGGGGAGTGTGGTGGGGCTGGAGGAGGCTAGCAGCCCCATGAGAATGGGTTTTATTGCAGAGTTATTAGTGGATTTTTCAATGCACTGGAAGGAATTGAGCAAGCAGTTAAAAATGTTTTCCAGCCTGGGGAAATTTGTTACAGCTACTGTGTAATAGGGGCCCACCGGAATGACTCAGGAACACCACGCAGCCTTTCCCAGTGAATTCCTGCTTGCTGTTGGGATCTTTACTGAGTCAACAGGAGTCCTTTCCTAGTTGGGTCTTCTGAAATGAGACCAGTTGGGTCATGGGAGGCAAGAAAACACAAGTGTGAGTGCCATGCTCAGGCTGAGTGAAGACAGGTGCAAACGGTGCACTCATGCAAGCCTGGCACCCTTGTGCCAGTGTTGGTATCATGTCCTGCTGTCCTGCTGCCTGCATATGGACACACGGGCACGCGTGCAAGGTCACAGGCATAGGTGATACACATGCACACATGCACCTTTATGCAGGCTTTTGCTGCCATGTGGCCCCCACATGAATGATGCAAACACATACACACACACACACACGAGTTTCTGTGCCAAAGCACATGGGGCACACGTGTCCCACGGATGCAGCCCTGCCTGGCCCCAGCGGGAGCTGGTGGTCACATGCTTCCTTGAAATGAGCTGTCAGAGCCATTTGGAGTTGATTATTTCCTCATTCCTTGACGTACTTGGCCACGTCGGCAGCACCCAGCTGCAGGGCCGCGGCTGCACCCCGATGTGCAGACAAAGGAACTGCTGCCGCTTGCTCTGGGAGGTGGCGGAGAGAGCTGGACATGAGCACAACCTGCAGCTCCCCGGCCTTGTCCAGCCATGGTTCTGTGCTGCCCGTCACAGTCAGACTTACAGCAAACAGTGCTGTGCCGTGAGCCAGCACAGCACAGCTCTCTCCTTCCTCCTCCTCCTCCTCTTCTTCCTCCTTGGCTGCCTCTGGCCCTGCGTCCCACCTTGCAGATGCTCCTTCTCGTGGTGATGGTACCTGCTGCTGCCCCAGCTTAGCCAGGCAGGAGATGGGGGCAATGGGCACTGTGTGGGCCGGGGCCAGGCACCCACAGTGCCAGGGTGCTGAGTGTGTGTGATGTGGTGGTCAGCGTTGGAGGCCATGCCAGGGAGAGCTGCAGATGAGGGAGTGGTTGGGGCTGGGCTTCCTGCCTCAGTTTCCTCGTGTGCCAAGTGGAGCTGTATCGTATTTGCTGATGTTGAAGAGAGCACTGAAAGGGCTCAGTTGAGAAAGGAGTGTTGAGTGAGAACTCTCAGTTGAGTGAGAGCTGCTCAAGCATGGCAGAGGGTATGGGCACGTGAGACCCAGCCTGGCACAGGGACAAGTGACTTGGGCAATGTGGTCTGGTGACCTCCCAGTGCAGGGCCTGGGGACAGTGGCTGCATCTCAGGGCTGCCCTCTGCATGGTCAGAATGGGGGGCAAAGGGCCAGAGCCAGCACCCCCTTTCCTCTGTAACAGCAGGATGGACGGACCCTGCGAGAGCAGCGGGATCTGCTGAGGGGCGGCAGGCCAGCCTGGGGCTGGGGCAGGGAGACATCAGTCCCTGAGCCTGCAGCTCTGGTGGAGCGGGGAATGCTGCGGAACACATCCCAGCCATAGCTGCCGGGAAAATGAGCCTGGCCTAGGCTGGGTGTCCGACTGACCCCGCCACGGCATGGGCTGAGCCTTCTCTGCTGCTCCATGCTCCAGCAGCTGGAAACATCTGGCTGCACAAGCTTACTAAATCGATATGGGGAGGAATCCAGCGCTCTCCTGCCGTTCCCACACTTCAGCCTCTCCCAGTGGCTCCAGTTTCGACTCAACTCTGGCATGCGGTGACTCGGTGAGCTCCGAGCCAGCCCCCAGCCCCCTGCTACCCCTGGAGAGTAGACTCCAGGAGTCCCAGTGTCACCACCTGGACAGCACTGTGGGGGCAGATGGTGGCACTTCAGTGCTAGCAGCATGATGTGTGCCGGAGGTCCAGTCCCAATTTGGCCCTTTCGTGGGTGAGAGCTGCTGCTTTTCCTGGAGTCCAGAGTGACCTGGACAGTCACTCAAAAACTGGGGTGATGCCATCCAGGCATGGATGGCCGATGGTGCAATGGATGAAGTTGCGGAGGTGGGTCGGTGCCATTGCCCTGGAACTCCTGTCCCTGAGCCCTGGGATGTGTTTATCCCCGTTGGTGCCCCAGCAGCAGAGCAGTGCAGGGGAGGTGGTACCCCTGTGCCGGCCCCTCAGTCAGGGCAGCTGGGGACACAGCACGGGCTCGCCCCACTGCTCCTCGGATGGGGATGGCTGTAGCAGCCCCTCTGGCAGAGGCGCCCAGAGAGGAGGCAGCGCCAGCCCCGGCGCTGGCTCCGTGCCCAGGGGAATGGCTGCGGGTGCCCATGGGGGAGGCAGACAGGGTTTTGGGGGGGAGCCATGCCCGGGAGGAGTACGCTGCCAAGCTGGCAGGGGTGGGAGCCACTGCCGGCGCCAGGGGACAACTGTGGCTCTTCATCTCATCCCTCTCTGTCCTGCCCCAGCACGCAGGGACGTGGCACTGCCAGGGTGTGTGTGCCACCTTCTCTGGCTGCAGGAGTTGGGTCTGGGTGACAGCACCCACCGAATGGGGCTGGGGTGAAGGAGTTGGGGGTGTCGAGTCCTTCCTACATGGAGACCCACCTGGAGACACTGGTGTGTGTTCTATTGCTCTTCCTTGAGGTTCAGGGAGCCCAAATCTCCCATTGCCCTACACACTGAAGTGTGACAGCCGGGGACTTGGCCACAGGTTTCTGCTCTGTCCTTTCAAGCCTGAAAATCCATCTTTGCAGGCAACTTGAAGGCAGGACCTGGCAGCTTTGAGGTACCAACACAACCCTTTCTGCTTGCCCCACCAGATGGGCACAGTGTCCCCTTGTCCCTGGCTGCAGAGCAAGGTGGGTGCCACCCTTCAGCGCACAGGGGCCTCTCGAGCCTCCTCTGTGCCCTGGTTCCATGTGTGCAGTAGCCTCAGCTCCATCCCTCTCCTGTACTGCCTGTGCATCCCCATCCTGTAGCTCTGGGGACCACTTGGAGCTACTGTGCCTTTGATTTACTCCTCCAATCTCCACAATGGAGATTTAATAATGAGTTAATAATGACCTGTGTCCTGCTGAGCCAGGTTCTGGGAGCTGGACTGGGATGATTGGACACATGCAGGGATGGGTGTCCTTATGCTCTGATGTGGCTGGCCACGCTGGGTGCCCTGTGGGCTCACTGGCCCTTTTACCTCATCTGCAACTGACTTTAACCTGCTTGACTGAACCCGTCTCATCAGGGCTGTTCCTGCTTGTCACCCCCTTCCAGGCTCATGCGTAAATCAGAGCCGCTTCACTGGTCTGAGGTGCTCCTGCCCGGGCAGGTGGGCGAGCAGAGCCTGGGAATGGGGCAGCATCACCCATGGGTGCTGCCTGTGGCCTGGCCAGAGTGCGATGGGGACAAGGGACACGAGCTCTGCTTGAGCACTGGTGTGTGGGTGTGCCTTTGTGGAGAGCTGCTGAGGTGTGTGCTGTCAGTGTCCCCTGTCCCCATGTCCCTGCAGCTGGGGTGTGTGCTGTCAGTGTCCCCTTCCCCATGTCCTTGCATCTGGGGTGTGTGCTGTCAGTGTCCCCTGTCCCCATGTCCCCGCAGCTGGGGTGTGTGCTGTCAGTGTCCCCTGTCCCCATGTCCCTGCAGCTGGGGTGTGTGCTGTCAGTGTCCCTCGTCCCCATGTCCCTGCAGCTGGGGTGTGTGCTGTCAGTGTCCCCCGTCCCCATGTCCCTACAGCTCACACAGTGCCAGTGCTGTTGCAAATCCTGAAGCACTGGTTGCCACGTTACATTTGGAGGAGCCACATCCTATGTCCGTGACGCCTGCTGTCACTGCGGATCTGTGGCAGGCTGCAGTTGAAAGGCCTGAAATCAGGGATCAAAGCCACAGTGGCCCAGCTGTTAGTGCCCGGGGCGCACGCGAGCGGGACGGGGACACGGGGCTGGAGCCATGGCCCCGAGCCCACAGCACTCCTGGGGCTATGCCAGGAGTGACCCCCCTCCTCTGTGCGGGTCTCTGTGTTCTTACACACCCGTGCAGGTGTCTCTGGGGGTTGTGCACATGCTTGTGTATGCAGGTGTATGTATGTATTTGTGGATGTGCCTGCATGTATCTGCACATGTGCACAAGTGTTTGTGATGTGGGCAGATGCATGTGCATGTGCATGAGGAGCATGGCTCTGTGTGTGTGTACACACCCATGCTGTGGGTGTGCATGCCTGGAGAAGTCGCAGGGCGGAGAGAGCTCGGGGGTACTCAGCTCTGGGCTGTGCCCGTGGGGGCTCAGTCCCAGCGGCTGCTCCAGCCCTGCATAGAAGCAGTCACTGCTTCATGAGTGGGGCTCAGTGTCCTCCACTCCCCAGCATCCCCTTGGTTCCACTGGCTGCACACCAGGTGATGCTGCTCCAGCACCCATGTTCTCAGGCTGGAGCACCCCTGGTGCCTGGGGGATGCAGGGGCAGGTTTGGGGACATTCTTCCAGGGCTGCTGCTCCTGTCACCTGTGTGGGTCCTCTGGCCCCACTTGGTCTCTGCCAGCTCATCCCTTCTGGACTAGACATCCCCATCCCATCTGCACGCTTGGAAGTGGCATTTCAGGGTGGGGCAGCTCCAGCCTGGTGCCAGCCTTGCCCTGTTCCTTCCTGGTGGGCAGAGGCAGGGCTGTTGGTCATGGCCATGGGCAGGGGGGTGCACCTTCCATCCATCCATCCATCCATCCATCCATCCATCCATCTGTTTAAAGCCATCACCTTGTCTCTCCACAGACCCCGAGTCCCAGAGGAAGAGGACTGTGCAGAATGTACTGGACCTGCGTCAGAACCTGGAGGAGACCATGTCCAGCCTAAGAGGCTCTCAGGTGTCTCACAGGTGAGGCCCAGGCACCGGACACCCCCCACCCCTTCCCCACAGTCAGTGTCCTTCCTGGGGTGGACGGGAGGTGGCTCTGCTCCAGGTGAGGGCCATTTGGGTGGGACAGAATCAGCAGTGCTCCGTGTTCTGGGGACCCTGTGCGTGGAGGCTTGGAGAGAAGCCTCCGAATCCGTGGGGTGTCATGTAGTGCTGCAGCAGAATCCTGTCCCTGAAAGTGCTCTGGGACTGTGGGAGTTGGGGGGTGGTGGCAGTGAGGGGAGCTGACAGAGCAGAGAGAGGGGTGAGGTCTGTTCCCAGTGGTCAGGTGACCCTGAACGGACCACCAGAGGTGAAGGTATCCCCTGTACCCACCCCGGTTTGCACCAGAGGCTCCATCCCTATCCGTGACTTAGTTTCTGCTCTGTGTAGGGTGATGATGGAGGAACTCTCAGCCAGAGCCCAGGAGCAGAGGTGGGGGTACCCTGGGGTGCTCTGCCCAGGCTGGAGTGAGGGTATGGCAGGGATGGGGACAGGATGAGCACTGGGTGGGGAACCAGAGCACAGTGCCTGTGCTTAGCGGGCTCTGACACACATCTGGGGCTGCCTGTGTTCCCCGGGGTCACTCACTTGAGATCTTGCATGGTTTCTGCTTCACTCTGGATTTTCAAGGCTGCGTGGGTGTCAGCCGGTTGGGAAAAGTGGGAACATCCTTCTCCTGGAGTGTGCTGCCACCTCGTGGTCTCCCTCGATTCTATTTTTTGTCTCGGAAGGGACAAAAAGCAGCAGCTTCCTTTCACCTTTCACCCACCACTCACCATTCCAGACCTTCCCGTGTCACCCCTCAACCAGCCTTGCCCAAGATGAAGCAGCCCCTTGATCTCCCTCTTCATCACCTGGAATCTCTAGACCTTGCTGTGCTATCGGATGTTTTCCAAGCCAGGAGCAGCAGAGAGCTGTGGCAGTGGGATTTGTGTGGGGCCACAACAATATTTTCCGAGCTGGCCGTTTCCTGAAGTTACCCATTACAGCTCTGCCATCCCTTTGCTCAGTGCAGGAGCTGGGTCAGAGCCCAGCACTGCTCATGCCAAGCCAGGGCTGCGTTGTGTTCCTTGTGTCGCTTTGCTTTCATCAGTGTCAAACTCCACCCCCCTCCTCACCCCAGCGCTCAGCTCCTTCAGAAATCCTCATCAGCTCAGGTCTTAGGAAAATAGGGCAAGAACATCAAGGGTGATTAAATTAGCATTGCTGGTGGGATTTGACTCTTCACTATCGCTTCCTTTCCTTGATGAGCTGTGAGTACATCACATGGCGGATGCCTCAGGTGCATTCCTGCCATGGAGAAAAACGGCTATGGATAGCCCAGGGATCCCTACCCCTGCACTCTGTCCCTTTCAGCAGGACTTAAATATGTGAGGATCTTCTCTCTTATCCCATGGCAGCTGAATTTATTTGGAAGCTTTTTTTATTCCTGTAGCCCAGAGCAGCCTCGGCAGCTCCTGCATCCTTTCAGGAGCTCCTCTGCGGCTGTGAGCCAGATTTTCCTTTCCCGAAGCTGTGTCAGCTCTTCCCTGGTACGTTGTAATTACACACGTACCCACTCATTCTGCTCTTGGGAACACTTCCTACAAGTCTGTCCAATACAGATGTCATCTGCAAGTCCTCTGGATGTGCTTGCATTGCTTGTGTCCTGTAGCTGTTTTGGGCTCTCTCTTTATTCCTTCCACAAACTATTCCTCAAATTTCTCTTGTTATGCTTGCTGAGTTCTTCCATCCAGTGGTTGAGGGCTCAGTCTTTGCTGTTCCTTTGCTAGGGCACAATGTTATTCCTGAAAGATGTCACTATACTCCTGGCAGCAGGGCTGCATGAACTTCCTTGGGGCTTAGAGAATCATGGAATCACAGAGTCACTGAGGAGACTCAGTGGACACTGGGAGGACACTTGGAGAAAGCCTCTAAGATCATCAGGTCCAACCATTTCCCATGCACTGCGATGTTCACCACTACACCATGTTCCCAAGTGCCATGTCCACATGTTTTTTAAACACTTCCAGGGATGGTGACTCCACCACTGCCCTGGGCAGCCTGTGCCGGTGCCTGACCACCTTTTCAGGGAAGAAATTCTCTCTAATATCCAACCTCAACCTCCCCTGGCACAGCTTGAGGCTGTTTTCTCTTGTCCTGTCTCTGGTTCCCTGGGAGCACAGCCCAACTCCCCCCTGGCTCGCCCCTCCTGTCAGGGAGTTGTGCAGAGCCAGAAGTTCCCCCCTGGGCTTCCTTTTCTCCAGGCTGAGCCCCCCCCAGCTCCCTCAGTTGCTCCAGCCCCTTCCCCAGCTCTGTTGCCCTTCTCTGGACATGCTCCAGCCTCTCAATGTCTTTCTTGTCCTGAGGGCCCAGAACTGAACCCAGGATTCGAGTTGAGGCTTCTGTTCCTCCTGTTCAGAGACATGGTTGGCATCTGCTCTGAGCTGCCAGCAGCACATCCTCAAACAGCCTTTGTGCTGCCGACAAAAACAAAACCCTTTTAGCTGCCCCTTTTAGTTCCGCTTTAACAAACTTCCTAGGATTTTTTATGTAGTTCCCTGTTTTAGATTCAATGCTGCAGCCGAGGTTTGGCTTTGGGTGCTCCTGCAGGAACGTTTAATCCAAGCTAGGGAATAATTTACTGATAGTAGTGTTTGGAGCCAATTTGAGGACTGTGGGTTCCCAAGGAGCTGCTCCAAGAAGTAATCGTTTCTGGTGGCTAAATTTAGTTTTAGAATCACTGTTTGCCCAAAATACACCCCGAGAGGCACAGGGAGTGATGGAACTCCCCATTCCTGAAGCACTCACCAGCTCTGGGCTGGCTGCAGAGCACTGTGCTTGAGGGCAGCCCTCTCTTGAGGTCATCTTTCCTGCCCAGATGTGGAGGTTCAGTCTGCAGGGGTTCAGTGTGGGACTGGTCCCAGGACTGTCCCTTGGCGTCCTTTCGCTCACAGCCTCCACTCCCCAGCATGGCCCACTGTCACATTCCTTGGGATGAGTGCCACCACCCCAGCTTGTCCTGTCCTGGGTCTGGTGTGATCTTGAGCTGCAGATGTTGAAGTGCTGGGGGGAAGTGGCTGAGCAGAAGCAGCCCAGACACAGGGAAGCATGTCTGGGCTTTCCACTGAAGGTGCCCTATTAGGAGAGCTCAGCACAGCTGGGTTTTGGGGCTGGGGCAAGTCTCCAGAATAGTGCTGACCCCTCTCCTGGGTGTGTTTGCCACCAGTCCTGGTGGCACCCCTGGCCCTGCTCTGGGGTGGGTGGATGTGGCTGTGGTAGAGTGTTGCCTTTGTGCGTTGATTTGAGCACAGAGCCCCCATCACACCCCAGGTCCTATTCCACCATCTCTGGGGAGACATGGGCATCACTAAACACTGTGGTGTGCATGTCCCAGTGGATCCTGGACTGTGGGACACTGGGCTGGCACCAGGCGGGGAAGGAGGGGACTGTCCCTTGCCAGCTGAGGTGGAGGGGGTCCAGGGCAGACAGCATCCCTGCAACCACAGTCCTGGGAGCTTCTGGCCTTGCCTGGCTGCCTCAAAATGGGCAATTTTGGTATCTGAGCACTTGCAGACCCAGTTCTGGGGAGATGAGGCAGGGCACAGACCTCCACTGCCCGCTGTGCCCTGCCCTAACCCCCTGACTGCCTGTCCTCGCAGCTCCCTTGAGACGACCTGCTATGACAGTGATGAAGCCAACGCACGGAGCGTCTCCAGCCTCTCCAACCGCTCCTCCCCGCTGTCCTGGCGCTACGGGCAGTCCAGCCCGCGCCTGCAGGCCGGGGACGCGCCATCGGTTGGGGGGACCTGCCGCTCTGAGGGCACCCCGAGCTGGTACATGCACGGGGAGCGGGCACACTACTCGCACACCATGCCCATGCGCAGCCCCAGCAAGCTGAGCCACATCTCCCGCCTGGAGCTGGTCGAGGCGCTGGACACCGACGATGTGGAGCTGAAGTCGGGGTACATGAGTGACAGTGATCTGATGGGGAAGACGCTGACGGAGGATGACGACATCACCACGGGGTACGTGCCCGTGCGCGGGGGTCGTGTCCGGATCGGGGCTCTCCAGGAGGTTTCACCCACTCCTGTTTGGCCGGCGGTGGAGGAACACCTGGCACAGTGGGGGCAGATGGAGTGGTACTTAGGTTACAGCCAGTCTGGATAGCATTGGATCATGTCCCCACATCCCAGGAGATGCTTCCCTGCCAGCAGTACTGGTGCTGCTGGGTCAGCTGCGTCTTCTTGAGGCTGATGGGCTCCTGAGCCAGAAAGAGCTGCTCTCCCAGCATGTGGGAAGTGTCCAGCTTGATCCAGGTGTTCCTGGGGTAGGGAGCTGAGAAAAGTGCATGATCTGTGGCTGCAGAAGCCCTTAGGCAGAGTCCTGCTGGGGTGAATGCTGCTGCTTTCAGAAGGGCTCTCCAGTTTACACCAGTTGATCTGAGTGGCTTCTTGTGACGCTGGCACTGTGGGGACATCCTGTGGGACTGCTGGTGGTCTGTGGTGGGACAGGCTGGGTCAGATTTCAGCACCCCTGTGAGAACTGGGCACTGAGGTGTCATTGCTGATGGATGACTCCACATGGAGCAGGGTGTCCTGCTGAGAGGGGTCCCTCCTTCTGGGACCCCTGTTGGCCTCCATCCCTCCACCCATGGGGCCAGGGGCATCTCCTGCCAGATGGGCACAACCCAGCATTCCCAGGGCTCACGTTTTCTTGCCAGATGTGTCCAGCTCCTGCTGCACCCCTGACTCTGGCAAGGGTCCAGGGTTTGAACATGTTGGAGGTTTCCTGTTTCAGCACAGGAGAAAATTAATAACTTGGGTGTTTGAGCTGTCCCAGAGCCCAAGGAGGTATTTGGCCTCCTGACAGTGCTGCTCTGGCCTTCCTGGGGTGGCTCTAGTCACGTCGGTTTGGTGCAGGATAGCCACAGCCTGTGGCTTCACACCTGTCCTGGGGCCAGTGCTCTCCAGATACGGCCTGGAGGTGCATGTTGCAGTTGCAGGGGACACACCGTCAGCTGTCTGCTGGCTCCTGCCCCTGCTGTGCTCCAGCTGTGGGCTGAGAGTGTCTGCAGCACCGTGGGTGTCAGACCCATCCTCCCCATGGGCATTGAGGTGACCTTGGGGGCTGCCCTGTGTTTGTGAATGAGGGAGCCTTGTGCTTGTTCGACACGGACCCTCCTGTAGATCTTAACCTATTGCTTGGCAGCCAGAGGTCCCATGTCACCACGTTCTGCCACTGGCTGCTGGACTGTGAGGTGTGATTGGCAGTGGGGTAGATTTGGACTGCCCTGGATGGCTGAGGTTGCAGCAGGGCTGGCCGTGGGGATGAAGGGTACACTGCTCCTCATCTCCCTCCTTGTCTCATTTTGGTGCTGCTCATGC
Organism: Melanocharis versteri; assembly: GCA_013397845.1. Taxonomy (NCBI): domain Eukaryota; kingdom Metazoa; phylum Chordata; class Aves; order Passeriformes; family Melanocharitidae; genus Melanocharis; species Melanocharis versteri. The sequence continues at coordinate 50,385 of VZTG01006314.1, forward strand.
AGGCAGATAACCTCGGGGTGCCCTTGGCTTCGGAAGCAGTGCTGGGAGGGGTGACTGGAGCAACACTTTGTCTCCATCAACCACTGAGCAGGGGGAGTGTGGGCAGGGTCAGGGACCCATGGCAGCTCAGCCCTGCACTGCTATGGGTAGGATTTACTTCTCCTTCGGGAAGGTACAAGCTTTGGAGATGGATCCCTGCATGGTGGAGCCTCTGTGAGGCACTGGCAGCACCACAATCCCCCAGTGTGAGTGAGGCTGTCAGTGCTGTGGTGAGCTGGACCATGGCCAGGTGCCACAGTCCCTGGTCCTGTGCAGAGTCCCCAGCATGTTGCCCTGGATGTGCCTGGAGTTCTCTGCCACGCCATGCCAGAGACAGTCTAGGTGCTCTGTGCTGGGTGCCCTCCCCAAGGAGGGGTGCAGGAGTGAGTCAAGGCAGCACAGGACCCCCTTATCTGCAGGGCATGTCCTGGGGATCAGCCATTTCACCGGGGTTGCTGTGGGCACAGGCCCATGTAGTGAACTACATAGCTTCATCATTCCCCATGGCCCCACAGCAGGACTGGGGGGGTGTCCCAGAGTGGGCAGCATGGCAGGGTCTCTGTTCCCAGAGCATGCCTTTGGTTGGGTGCTGGGGGTACTCTGAGGTGCCCTGTCCAGGAGCCTGCATACTCTGGGTGCAGAGCCAGGGCAGTAGAGAGAGCAAGGGCATTCCCCCTTACCCAGAGCCAGATGAGACAAGGAGCTGGCCAGGAGCACTCACCCAGCACAGCCCCCCATTCCGACCCCACTCACCCAGTGCATCCCTTCACCCAGTGCAGCCTCTCACCCAGTGCATCCCCTTACCCAGCCTCCCTTCATCCAGCACAGCTTCTCATCCAGCCTCCCCTCATCCAGCGCAGCTTCTCATCCAGCCTCCCTTCATCCGGCACAGCCCCTCACCCAGCACAGCCCCTCACCCAGCACACACCCTTATCGAGCCTGCTCTCTGGCTCTGACCTAGAAAGCCACCACCGCCCCAGGCCGCATCTCCCGGTGCCGCTAATGCACCGGGCAGGAGCCCCGTGCTGCAGATGGGGCCGGCAGCCCCCAGCCCGGGCCGCGGGGCAGCATCCCCGGCACCGCGCCGGCGCACGCCCCAGCTTTTAGGGCAGTAGGTCAGAGACGGCTCAGAGGACACGGTGACACGTCCCTGTCGGAGGCGTGTGGGGCTGTGGGATGCAACCCGGCATCCCCGTGGTTTGGCAGGGAAGCAGACTGGAAGGAGCGAGGGCTGAGGTAGGTGAGGCATGGCCGGGGCAAGGGGACTGCCTGCAAGGTATTGAGGTGGATTCATCTGGGTGGAGGTTGGGGTGAGCCCAGCCAAGGAGGCTGTGGGGACTTAAGGCCCGGCTCAGAGAGGGAGTGGGATGGTCAGGTCTGAGCAGGGATTGGCTGGGGACACCCAAGCCCCCAGCAGCATTCCTGTGTTAGCCAAATGTACCGGCATCCTGGCTGCTTGCCCAGCTATGCCTGCATCCATTGGCATGACACTTGCAACTCCTTTCTACCTGCTGCTGGTTTCAGGGGGCTGTAAAGCTCTGGCTTTGGCCCCCTGTTCAGCAGCGCATCCCTTTTGTTCCCAGTGTCACCATATCCTCCTTGTGCACTGCAGCAGGGCAGGGACTGGCACGGGGAGCACCTACCAGGATGTGCCTGGGGTGACTGAAGGGATGGAAGGGATGCTCCTGCTCTCCTGTCCTGTCCTGCCTGTCCTTGGGGCCTGGGCAGGGAACGGGCAGAGATAGCACCCAGTCTTGGGCTGTTTCTCCGACACTAAAACATATTCGCTCCCTTCCTTGGTCAACTCTGGTTCCCACCCACCACCATTCAGTGGCCACATGCTGTTCCCTGCCCTGAGGCTAGTTCCAGGAAGGGTGCGGTGCCACCGGTGACGCTTTCCCACCCATCCAGGCTGGAATTGTTTCCTCGACACTGGAGGTCACCCCACCAAGGTCACTCCACCAGGAGGTTCCCCTGCATAGCCACAGCGTGGGTGCTTTTGCATGCAGACCTGCACGTGAACCAGGCAGTGGTGAGGAGCATGGAGCGGGTTGTGCAAGCCAGGTTTGGCCTAGTTTTGTTTTGGCCATGTCCTGCATGTCTGAGCAGTGCCACCAGTGTGGCTGCATGTGGGTGTGTCTCCCCCTGTGCTGTGTGTGCCCAGAACCTGTCCTGATGCGGTGTGTCCCAGGTAAAGGCTCAGCACCATCCTTGGGTGTTCCTGAGGGCCAGTTGTGTCACAGTGGGAGTGAGTGGGGTGCTGCAAGGCTTTGCTGCAGTCGGGAGCTCATGGGGTGCAGAGGGAGCTAGCGGGGCTGGCTGCTGAGTCAGCGCCTTCTGCTGCGGTGGCTGCAGGAGCAGTGATGGTCTGTGTGTGCTGCAGGGCTGTGGTGGGGGGGGCATAGCTCTGGAGCCAGTCTCTGGGGCTCTGCACATCCCTTGGGGCTTCCAGAGCCCTGGGGGAATCTTTGTGCAACCCTGGGACTGCTGTGATTTCAGGATGTCCTTTTGGATCTCATTTGTTGGAGGTGGAAAGGGAGGCAGCATTGCATCCCACCACAGTAGTGGCAGCATCTACACCCTCATGAGCTGGGTACTGCCCTGACTCTGCTCGTGGGCATGAAATGAAGCCAAGGCAGCAGCTTTTGGAATTGGGAGCACAGGGCACGTGTGTCTAGCCTGTGGCACACCCCAGGCACCGTCCCTGGTCACTGTGATGGTGCTGCTGGCAGCCAAGCGCTGCAGAGCCTGTGGTCCCCTCCAGCAGGGCTGGGGGCTGCCAGCAGCATCCTCCCGGGAGGGATGCTCTGGAGCTGACACCCGCTGCACTCCGGCTGGCCTGGCTCCGGCTTCCTCGCAGCTCCTTGGGCTCGGCGCAGCCCGTAGGCGGGAGCAGATGTTTGGCTCAGCTCCCCAAGAGCAGCAGGGGAGCGGCCGCCCTCCTCCTGCTCCAAGCAGGATTGGTGCTGGAGCCTGCTCTCTTCCCTTGAACGCCCCTTGCTTCACTTTGGCTGGTCCAGGATGACCCCTTGTCCTGTCCCGGCGAGCCCATGAAGTCATTCCTCATCAGGGACATCCCGTGGGGCATGGCTGTGGCCCTGCACGTGGCCTGGCGTGTGTGTGGGACCCCGGCCTGTCTGGCCATGGAACAATGTTGTGTAAATATTTGCTGGGCTGCGCCGCGTGCCGGGCTTGGCGAGTTCCTCCCTCCAGCTGGGTACAGGGGATGCTCCGGAAAGGGGCCCCAGGACCCCACTGAGCAACGGCACTGTTGAAGCGCCTTCCTGTGCACTGCCTTCTAGCAATTCTGTCCCTTGGGGTGTGGGTTGAGGCACCCAGTGCTGATCCCTGGCCCCTGGGGATGTGACAGCAGCTGCACGAGGCATGTTTTGGGAAGGGAATCGTGGGGTTGTGAGGCTTGGGGGTACAGGGCACCTGAGGGTCAGTGCACGCCCAGGATGCAGGAAGCTGCTGGCCCCTGCAGCTTGTTGATGAGGCTGGATGCGGACATGGGGCAGAGCCAAGCGCAGGGCTGGACCTCACACACCCATGTGCCCTGGGGAAAGCTGCTGGGGAGAATCTGACCCCCAAACCCACCTACCTCTCTGCATGCCACCTGGGGACCTCAAGACCTGGCTTTGCCGTGTGCCACTCTGCCGCCTGTGGAGGGGCCTGGCCACTGTGGACTGAAGTGTCCGAGGTCACCGACTTGTCCAGACAACAGGAAAAATAGGAATTTCGCAAGCGGGCTGAGTCACGGCACTCCCCACCCCGGCACTGCCCTGGGACTCTCTGAGCATCGCACGTGGCCGCTGCAGCCCCCCTGTGCCGCGGTGGCCCGGGTGAGGCTCCATATGTCACCGAAACTGCCAGCGGAGATCCCCTCACCGGGACACGCTTCCTCCGGGGTTTCCACCACTGGAGGGGGGGTGTTCAGGGGGGTGACCAGAGCTGAGCTCTCAGCCAGGAGTGTGGTTGGGGTCCACGGCTGATGTCACTGCAGTGGGCAGTGAGTGCTGGCTGACCCCCCACGGCCTCGGCCTTGCTGCCGTGAGGAAATCAGACCCCACTATTACTGCGGTTGATGGTGCAGGGCGGTGGTGGAGGCACAGCCTGGCCACAGGTCCCCTCTTGCAGACTACACACACTCAGGGCTCCTGTGGAGGAGTCCCCTGCACCCCTCAGGGACCTGGGGGGCCAGAGACCAGAGGCAGCGCTGCCTGGAGAATGGGGTCCTGAATCTACTGCAGGATGTGATGTTGATCCTTTTCCACTGGGTGAGCTCAGGCAAATCAGATTCCCCTTCCTTACCTCAGTTTCCCCATCTGCCGTATCTCTGCAGACTCCTGTTCCTTTGAGTGCAGCTTCAGAGAAAGGTGCCAGATCCCAGTACCCAAAATCCAAGAAGGAGACCCCTAGGGTCAAGGTAGCCTGACTCTCTGTAGGGGCTGCAGTTCTCTGAGGGGGTACCTGGGGGACTGGGAGGGGTCCTGGAGGGTACGGAGGGGTTTACAGGGCTGTGGGGATCAGGGAAGTCAGGGAGTGTTGTTATGCTCTGGTTCCTGATGTGGATGTGAAGGGGATGCAGAGCCCCGCCCTGCCCACATCCATGGGGAGCTCCCAACCCCCTCAACGGGATTTATGAAGCTAATTGTTTTTTCTGCCCCATTAAGTGGAGGAGAGGGAGGAGGGTGTGAAGAGCCCCAGCTGTGCCTGTGCTTTCCTCACTGCTCCTATCTCAAGTCACAGCATGAGGCTGGGGCTGGGAGCACCAGTGCCGCAGAGCCCCCTCAATGCCGGTGATCTGCTGATGTGGGGTGTGGGACCCCCTCAGTGCAGGCCCTGCATTTCCTCCCCTGCCACAAGAGGAAGGGGCCAGGGCAGACCAGGACTTGCTTCCATCCAGGGGGGGCTTCAGGCTGGCAGTGGGGATCTGGCTCGACCAGCCTGGCAGGGACACAAGTGTCCGGAGCCCTGGCTGGTGCCAGTGGGTCTGGCTGCTACGTGGGCAGGTGTCTGTGCTGTTGTGAGACAGGTGAAGCAGGGAGAGTTCAAAATGGTCCAGCTCCAACAGCAGCCTCTGCTGAGAAATGAGCTGAGGGTACTCCTCTGTATGGGGCTCAGTGCCTGTGCTGGTGCCCAAGAGTCTGCTGTGACCAGCAGCAATTCTCTGCCATCATCTCACACCAGGCCTGTGGCTCTGGCGGGATCCAGGCTGCCTTTCGGAGGGTCTGCAGTGCTGGGCTGGGCTGGGCTGGGCTGGCTACCCTGCCACCCTGGATGCCCAGATTTGGGCCCAGTGGAAGCTGCTCTGAGCATTGCCTGAGCCGGCCATGGTGGGGCTGAGGCAGCCAGCCAGGAGAAGAGGAGGGAAGGGACAGCATCCGGCATCTGCCAGGCCGGAGGGACTGGAGGGATGCAGTGCTGGACGGGCTGTGCTGCCGCACCCGTTGGTGCACGTGGCCATGGGGCCGTCACCCCACCGCAGGACTGGCTTCACCATCAGCCTCTGGCCATGAGCTCCTGCCAGGCTTTGGTGGGTGTGGGGACGAGCTGATCTGTGGGGACAGGGATGGTCAGGTACCCCTGTCCTACCATGCCATGCTGGGGCAAACCCTGTGTGGTGAGTGATAGGGCCGTGGGGAAGGAGCCAAGAGGTGTTGCCGTTGCTTCAAGGGAGGAATTACTTATTTCCCAGCCTGCAGGGACGGGGTCTGTCTTACCAAGGCTGCAGTAAACTCTCTCAGCCCTCCGTGGCCAGGCTGGCGAAACTGTCCCTGGTGTCACCATCCTGGCGAGGACCCTGCCCTGCAGCATGGCTCTTGCTGTGATGTGAGAGAGAGAAAAAAGGGGCAAAAATTGCGGTTTTGGTCAATGAAAGGCAGAGCAGTGCAGGCGTGGGTGTCCTTTCTGGGGATGAGTGCCAGGGTTGCTGGGAGCAGCTGTCCCGGCACCCCACAGTGGGACCCACATCGGGAGGTGCTTCCTTTGGGGAGAGATAACAGGGCGGTTTCGGAGGCACTGAGTCCAGGCCCAGTGCTGAGGAATGGCGTCTGGTATCACATTGTGGGCTGGACTAGGGGTCACCGGTGCTGTGTTTGGGGATGTGAATCGTGCATTGGGGGCTCTACGGGCACCTGGGAGGACGCGGGGAGACCCCAGGGACGAGGGTGGGGGCCGTGGGCTGAGAGGCAGAATGTGGGGATGTGGCCGCGGCGCTGGGGCGGGCGGGGCTTGGAGCCGGGACCTCGGGCCCGTCCCGGCGGGGACGGGGAGGGGCCGAAGGACGGTGGAGGGGGTCCGGTGCCGCTGTCGCTTTAAGGCACGGGCAGCGGGGCGGTCCCGNGGGGCGTCGGGGCGGCTCCCACGGGCCTTCCCATCCTCCGCCTCGGCCCCCGCCCCGCACCTGCAATACGGCCGGGCCGACCCTCCGCCGGGCTCCCGACGCTCCGGTGCTCCGGGGCGTGGGCGCTGACCCCGGGGCTGCCGAGCGGGGAGCTCCCAGCCGGGGCGCGGCCGGGGCGGAGCGGAGCATCCCCGCGCCGTGGTCCGGGTTCCATCCCCGCTCCCTCCCGGTGCAGCCACCTCCCCGGGCCGGGGCTGGGGCCAGGGTGCTCATCCCCGGCGCCGTGCCGGACCATCCCGCCCCTGCAGGGTCCCGTCCGCCCGCCGGCGTCGCGGAGCGCGGCAGGGCGGACACGCTGCCCTTGAGCATCCCCGTCCCCGGGAGCTGCCGCGGGGATGCTTTCGCGTGGGTTCGGTGCGGGACCGTCTGCAGGAGCTGGGAATGGCTCTGGGTAAGATGGAGAGGGTGGAGCACAAAGCAGGGGGTGAGTTTTGCCCCGGAGTGACACTGTGACATGGCTGCCCCCCGTTTGCGCGTTCAGGGGGGCACTCGAAGTACCAAGGCTCGGCCATGCTCCAGGAGTTTGTGCTTGCTGAGGGGCCAGTGGTGCTGTGGTTGAGGCATTCCTTGCTGTGCTGCCTGTGGCATACACATACCAGTTTGGGGGATCCCTCAGTGCACCAGCCGTGTGCCCCATAAGAGAGTCAGAGACACCCTCACAGTGTGCAGCTGGCTCCCCAGCCTCACCCCATGGTTTTAGTGATTTTGGGATGTGAAGTTTCATGTTGTCTTTCCTTGGCTCAGGGTTGCCAGGGAGGATTTGGAGTCACCGCCTGCCTTGGCTTAGCCTCTGACCCTGTTCCCCTTTCTCTGTGGCTCTCTGGATGCCTGGGGCAGTGGGGGTGTCGCATGCGTGGCTGGGAGAGTGTTTGGGGTTTCCCTGCCCGGCCTCAAAAGCCAAACTGAGACACTCAGCACCACGTGTGGCCCCAGCCATGTCCCTGTAGGACACAGCCCTACGGAACCTGGCTTCACTCCTGGCACTGCCCGCTGCCAGGTGATGCCAGGCTGGGAGAGGAGCGTTGCTGCAAGCTCTGGGGTGGGGATTTCCGTCCCAGTGGGAACTCACCCTGGCATAAGGCTGGTGGGGAGACATGGCTTGGAGCTGAGGAGCTCAGCAGCACATCCTGGGTACATGATCCTGTTGAAATCCCTTCCTGGGCAGCAGCACCTGCTGGCTCTGTCCCAGAAGCTGCTGTGGGGACACAGGGGGCTGTGTCCATCCTGGCTCTGGCCAGTCTCTGATGAACTCTTCCTCGATGTAAAGAGCAGGACACGCAGTGCGGGTCTTATGGTGCTGAAGCTGCCTTTGTTGTTCCCTCTTGAGCTTTGGGCATCGGACGGGGATGGTGGTAGCTGTTGCTTTTGCTCTGCCACTGCTGTTGGGACTCTGGTGTTTCCTGGGCTTCTCTTGCACCCCTGTGGCCCCGATGTAGAGAAATGGGTATCTCTTGCAGGGACTGGGGCTGGCTGCAGCTCCCAGCTCTGCTCCCCACTCCAACACCACAGCTTGTCACAGAATCATGGCGTGGTGTGGGTTAGAAGCGACCTTAAAATTCATCTTGTGCCACTCCCTGCCATGGGCAGGGACACTTTTCACTAGACCAGGTTGCTCCAAGCTCCATCCGACCTGACCCTGAACATTTCAGTGACGGGGCAGCCACAGCTTTTGTGGGCAGCCTGTTCCAGTGTTTTCTCCCCCAACCTCTCACAGGCCCTTGAAGGCAGCAGGGCCTCACTGACCTACTCAGCTGCTGACCTGAAAGGTGCTGTGCTCATCCTGCTGGAAAGTGCTCCGTGCCCGTCTGTGCCAGATCACCGTGGGCACAGCCCCGTGCTGTGGAGCCAGCCAGGCCCGTGGGGCACCCAGGCAGCTGCTGCCCCAGTGTGGTGCTGATTGACAGCCCTGCAGATGGGCTTCTGCATGCTTGGCTGAGCCTGGGCATGGAGCAGCCACCTCGGCACAGCAGCAGATCCCGGACCTGCTGCCTGTGACTGCTGGGGGATGGAGAGGGGCAGCAGGGTGCCGTGGGTGATGACCACCCAAGGAAGGGTGGATATTGCGGGGTGGCTGGTTTATTTATTCTAGCAGTCCTGCCCTTTCTGACAATCCTGACCCTCCTCCAGGTTCAGAGCAGGTTGCCAGGGGCTTGTTAGCAGCTGTGGTGCTGCCAGCCCCATGGCATGGGTGCTGGCTTGCCTGTGCTGCGGATGTCCCTCCATCCCCATCAAAGCTCCACAGAGCCTTAATGAGGAGATGCAGGGTCATTGAGGCTCGTGTGCCACATGGACATGAGCCCATGCCAGGCTGGGCTGGAGCCAGCCATGGGCCCTGCGTGCCATGTCCCTGCCATGGGCGCTACCAGGAGCTGGTTTTTGCCCCGGCAGCCCCTGGATCAGGGAGATCCCGCAGGTGGTGGCACCCACTGGGCTGGGCAGGGGTCTGATGCTGTCTCTCCCTCACAGCTGGGATGAGAGCAGCTCCATCAGCAGTGGCCTCAGCGATGCCTCCGACAACCTCAGCTCGGAGGAGTTCAATGCCAGCTCCTCACTCAACTCCCTGCCCTCCACCCCCACCGCCTCGCGCAGGAACTCGGCCATAGCGGTAGGTGCCAGTGGCACCCGGGCCCTTCCCGGCACCTATCCCGGCTTGGTGCCACCACCTTGGTGGGAAAGAGGGGGTGGAGGGTGCCAGTGTGAGGAAACAAGGATGGCACAGGGTGTCTGCTGCATCCTTCTCCCAGCTGGCTAATGCTCTCTGGGGATGGGTTTGGGGTGGGTGCCAGGAGTGCCCCTGATTCTGCTTTGCCCCCAGCTGCGCACGGACTCGGAGAAGCGCTCACTGGCAGAGAGCGGACTGAGCTGGTACGGTGAGGGTGACGAGAAGGCACCTAAGAAGTTGGATTACGACAGCAGCAGCCTCAAGATGGAGCATGGCTCCTCCAAGTGGCGGCGGGAGCCCTCAGAGGGCGGCGAGGAGGGGACCAAGGGTGGTGAGCTGAAGAAGCCTGTCAGCCTGGGCACCCCGGGCTCCCTCAAGAAGGGCAAGACTCCTCCGGTGGCTGTGACCTCCCCTATCACCCACACGGCCCAGAGCACCCTCAAAGTGGCAGGTAAAAACCAGTTTGGGCAGGGTCCAGCTCCTTTGATGGGGAGAAGGTTGGGTGGTATCTTTGTGTGCCTTCCCCAAGTATATTGGCCATGGGATGGCCTGTGGCTGTGCTCAGACCCGGGAGCTGCGTGTGGGCTGGAAGGGGAGGCAGGGCTGTGCTGCGGGCTGCAGGCAGGTTGGGGGTCTGTGCCTGCTCCACGTCTCATGTGCACGTACCAGGCTGGGGGGTCGTTGAGCGCACCAAGGGTCTGGCATGTTCCTTCTCTGTCACATCCCTGCATCTCTGGTGCCCATGTCCTGTCAAGGCTCGTTGACTTCCAAATGTCCCCAAAGCCTCCTGTGCCACTAACCTGTCCTTTCTTGCCACCAGGCAAGCCAGAGACCAAAGTCACTGACAAGAGCAAGCTGTCAGTGAAGAACACAGGCCTGCAGCGCTCCTCCTCTGATGCCGGCCGTGACCGTGCCACTGACGCCAAGAAGCCGCCATCAGGGCTTGCACGCCCCTCGTCCTCCAGCTCCTTTGGTTACAAGAAACCAGCGCCTGCCACTGGCACAGCCACTGTCATGCAGGCTGGGGGCTCAGCCACGCTTGGCAAGATCCAGAAGAGCTCTGGCATCCCTGTCAAGCCAGTCAGCGGGAGGAAAACAAGCCTCGATGTCTCCAACGCACCTGAGCCTGGGTTCCTGGCCCCAGGGGCTCGCTCCAACATCCAGTACCGCAGCCTGCCCCGGCCGGCCAAGTCCAGCTCCATGAGTGTGACTGGGGGCCGCAGCGCAGCCCGGCCAGTCAGCAGCAGCATTGACCCCAGCCTGCTGAGCACCAAGCAGGGCAGCATCTCGGTGTCACGGCTCAAGGAGCCATCCAAGGTTGGCACTGGCCGTGGCACACCAGCCCCTGTGAACCAGACAGACCGTGAGAAGGAGAAGGCCAAGGCCAAGGCAGTGGCACTTGACTCTGAATGCAGTACCCTGAAGAGTGCCAGCTCACCTGAGAGCACCCCAAAAGCCCAGGCCAACCTCCCGCCAGCGGCCAAGGTGGCTGAGCTGCCCCCTACACCCCTCAGGTATGGTCCTTCCACCTCCAAGGGCAGCAGGTACCTGGCACGGCTGTGCCCAGCACCAGTACCTGAGTCTCACCTGTTTCCTTACTCATTTCCCCCCTCCAGAGCGGCTGCCAAGACCTATGTGAAGCCTCCCTCACTGGCCAACTTGGACAAGGTCAACTCCAACAGCCTGGACTTGCCCTCCTCCAGTGAGCTGCACACCCCGCACGCTGCCAAGCTCCAGGACCTGCACCCGGCTGGCGGGCACCTCGCGCCCTGCTTCAGCCCCAGCCCTGCCCCCATCCTCAACATCAACTCGGCGAGCTTCTCCCAGGGCCTGGAGCTCATGGGTGGCTTCAGTGTACCCAAGGAGGGCAGGATGTACCCCAAGCTCTCCAGCCTTCACCGCAGCATGGAATCCCTGCAGATGCCCATGAGCCTGCCCAGTGCCTTTTCAGGGGGCAGCACCACCACCCCCGCCCCTGCTGCTGCACCCCCTGCCAGCACAGAGGAGGAAGAGGAGGAAGAAGAGGCAAGAGAGCTGGGCTGGAGTGGGAGCCCCCGGCTTACACATCTGGACAGGTATGGCTGGAAGGAGCTGGGGGGCTGCTGCGGCACCTTCATGGGCTCACATTGCTCCCTGCTGTCCTGCCATGTCCTTTGCCTGCTTCAGAGTCTCTTCCTGCTACATTTCTAGGGAAAAGCTCCCTGTTCCTGCAGCTCAATCCTTGTGGTTCCTTCCCTAGTCTGTGCAGGGATGTCACTGATCTTTCCTTCCCTTCCAGTGCCAACCGCGACAGGAACACGCTGCCCAAGAAAGGGTTGAGGTAAAAGAGCCCAAATCACTTTTGGATGGTGCTGGGGCAGGAAGGGGGAGCACGTGGGGCTTTCCAGGGCGGTGCCCCTGAGCCAGGGAAGCTGGGCCGCAGTGCGGTGGGCAGGAGCTGGACAGTGCTGGTCGATCTTACCGTGCCTGTCTGTGGCTCCCCAGGTACCAGCTCCACTCCCAGGAGGAGGCCAAGGAGCGGCGCCACTCACATGCAGTCAGCGGGCTCCCCGAGTCGGACGAGCAGCAGGAGCTGCCCTCGCCCCCTGCCCTCCCCATGGCGCTGGTCGGGAAGGGTCCGCTCACCAGCATTGGTCAGTGTCCTCCGCTGCTGGCCCCTTCCCTCCTGCTCCCTGCCCCTTCCCTCCTGCTCCCCGTGCTCCCTGTGTGATGTGCTGGTGCTCCCCTGGGTGCTGCTTGTCTCTTTGACACCACCAACACCAGCACCTGGTGCTGGATTGGGACCAGGGATGTCCATCACCTCTGCTTCAGGGCACCTCATCCACCTTTGGGGCTCAGGCCACAACTGCTCCTCTGGGCATGCCTGGCAGGGCAACGGTAAGCCCTGCCCTGATCTGACCAGGATCTGCATGTTCCTGGAGGGTCTGGGAGCTCCAGGCAGACACGTTGGGGCAGCAGGCTCCATACCTGCAGGTGTTGGGCTGTGGCATAGTGGTGCCCACTTGGCCCTGGGGCAATGGATTTGTTTCTCAGCCCTGTGATTACCTTGGTGCTGGTGTCCGGGTCTTCCCAGCATCAACTTGCCTTTTAGCTTTCCCCAGCCCCTCCCTGCTTTGGGACCACAATCCCTGCTTCCTCACTGCATCACAGCTCTCGTGGATCGCTCCCAGTCCTGCTTCCCCATCCTGATGCCAGGTCCCCAGCGTGACTCTGACCCTGCTTCCTCCCCGCTTTCTCCTTGCAGTGAGCCCCACTGCCACCACAGCCCCGCGGATCACCCGCTCCAACAGCATCCCCACCCACGATTCCACCTTCGAGCTGTACAGCACCTCCCAGATGGGCAGCACCCTCTCCCTGGCCGACAAGCCCAAGGGCATGATCCGCTCAGGCTCTTTCCGGGACCCTGTGGACGATGGTGAGAGTGTGCTGCACTCCTGCCCAGGCAGAGGAGGCTGCAGGGGGTTGGCGGGGCTCTCTGCACCCTTGGTGCTGCCATGGCATTGCTGGATGGGTTGGTGTGTCTCCACACACATTCTTGGCATCAGAGCAGGGACAGCAGCCCTGAGGGGCCTGTTGGACTCTGCACTGGCATCAGCCCTGGGTTTGCCCCGACCCCCATGGGTACCCAGCGTCCTTGGGTTGCCCCCAGGGTGCTGTGAAGCTGGGGAGGAGGGGACCCAAGCAGACAGGGAGGGCAGCAGAGCCCCCAGGTTCCCCAGAGAGGAGGGTGCAGGTGGAGGGTATTCCCTGCCATGTGCCCAGGAAGGCCACCAGGCACGCACTGAGAAACAGGCAGTGCTGAGCAGCTGCCATCCCTATGGCTCCCCCAGGTGCCTCAGAGCCCTCCACCACTGAGAGCCCTGTCCCCAGCTGTGCCCTGACCTGTAGCCCCTGGGTGCTGCTCTCCAGGGCACCCTGACACCCCAGGTTTTCCTGTGTTGCAGTTCACGGATCGGTGCTGTCCCTGGCCTCCAGCGCGTCCTCCACCTACTCCTCTGTAAGAGCCATCTCCGTGCTGCACTGCTTTGTGCATGGCTGGGGGGTCTGGGTGGGACTGGGGGGGCTCTGTGCATGCCTCTGCCTGGAGCTGAGCCTGTCTATGCCTCGCTGCCCCCCTGACTGCCTGCCTCTGTCTGTCTGTCCCTCTCTGCTCTCATGCTGCCAGGCTGAGGAGAAGATGCAGTCTGAGGTGAGCCCACACCCCCTGCTCATGTCTGCCCCTGCCCCCAGTGAGGGCGAGTGCCTGGCCCCTCTCATCCCTCCGCTCTCTCCCCATAGCAAATCCGCAAGCTGCGCCGCGAGCTCGAGTCCTCTCAGGAGAAGGTGGCCACGCTGACGTCCCAGCTGTCTGCTAATGTGAGTCCCCATGGGAGCCCCTGTGAGATACTCCACTCCATCCGTGCAGGGCATGGGGCCAGTTCTGGATGTGCCCATGGGAGCACCGATTTCCCTTTCAGCCTTTCGCATTTCACACCTGGCATTCGGTGCTCACCTGTCCATGGGTTTTTGCCCAAATGTGGGGGCTCACCTGTTTCTCCACTTCTCCCAGGCCAACCTGGTGGCGGCCTTCGAGCAGAGCCTGGTGAGCATGACATCCCGACTGCGGCACCTGGCTGAGACCGCCGAGGAGAAGGTGGGTGTATTGCAGTGCTCAGTGGGGCTCGTGGGGCTGGGGGGTGCTGGACTTGGGTGATTGTCCCAAGGGTGCTCTTGGGCTGGGCTCCGCACCATCGGGATGCAATCCATGGCTGCCAACTCTGCTGCCTCAGGACACGGAGCTGCTGGACCTGCGAGAGACCATTGACTTCCTGAAGAAGAAGAACTCGGAGGCCCAGGCTGTGATCCAGGGTGCTCTGAATGGCACTGATGTCACCCCCAAAGGTAAGGCATGATGCTGCAGCCCTTCCTGAGCTGGGGTGCTCCTGCCGGGAATGATGCAGGCCCCAGGGGGAAGTTCATCTGGAGGCAGGGTGCCCTGGGCTGCAGTTTTTCCCCACCTGGGATCCTTGAGCATCTGAAACAAGAGATGCATAGACAGAGCTGTCACCATGGGAGGTCACAGTGCTGGCATGTAGGGGAATGGGTTGTTTGTCAGCCTTGGGAGACCTCCTTGCCAGGCCCTTTGCCATCAGCCAGTTTTGCCTGCTGATCTTGACTTTGTTCCCCTAAGTGCTGTTCCTATTCCCAAGACCCCAGTGTGAGTGCAAGGGGTTGTCAGGGAGATGGCCTGGGACAGCAGCAGGGTGATATGTGCCCTGGGCATCTCTCTGGCAGCGCCCATGTGGTGTCTGAGCCCCATGTCATCGTTACAATGTGGCTCCAAGAGCTCAGAAGGTGTTGGGTGGGAGGAGGGATTGGGTGTAGGGAGGGGGGACCATATGGTGCTCTGGTGTTGGGGCAGTGGCTGATCCCTCTTTTCCCAATCTCTCCTGCTTCTCTGGCGGACCCCAGAGCTGCGCATCAAGCGGCAGAACTCCTCTGACAGCATCTCCAGCCTCAACAGCATCACCAGCCACTCCAGCATCGGCAGCAGCAAGGACGCTGACGCCAAGAAGAAGAAGAAGAAGAGCTGGGTGGGTTGGATGGGGCACTGGCAGAAGTGGGGCTTGGGGAGCCACTGGTAGGGTCTGCTTAGGGTCAGCCCCACAAACCAGCTGCTCTCGGTCTGCCTTGGCCTTGTAGTGTTGGTGCCTCCTGTCCCCTGGGGACAGCAGTGGTGAGGAACGTGTAACTGCCATGGATTTGTGTCTTGAATTGTTGGCTGGGACTTCTCCAGCCTCTTCAGGAGTTTCCCAGCCCTGGCCCTGCATGCCTGCTTCCTCGTGTATTCCCCCATGTCTCCCTCCTGCGCTCGCAGGCTCTGGCAGTGTGGAGGGCTGACACCTTGCTCGGGCAGCCCATTCCCTGCACCAGGCAGCTCTGAGCTGGATGTGTGATTAAGTCTTGCTTTGTTTTGTTTCTCTCCCCCTATGCTGACCTCAACCCTTTTTTTCCAGGTGTATGAGGTAAGTCCCACGCTGTCCTCTCCACCACATGCTGTGCCTGGCCAGGGCCCTTGCTCCATTTCACGGGACGGTGCTCATACACTCCCCATCCCATCCATCCCACTGGCACTAACCATCCTTGGGTCCCCAGCCAGGCTGTGCCCACCTTGGCTGCTTCCTCTGATGTTAAGGACAAATATTTACCCCCAAGGAGGAGGTTGAACTGCCCAGAGGCAGCAAGAAAGGCTCAGATGGGACCTGTCCCATGGATGGGAACAGTCTCCTTCTTGCCTAGGGAAGGCAGGCAGGCACTCTCCTGACTTCCTGTAACTTTTGGGATGGGGACCTCGGTGCAGCCCTGCCAGTGGCACTGAGGGCACTGGGGTGTGGCACTGCCCATCTCTGCCTCTCCAGGGCTGCCTGATGTGGTCTCAAGTGGCTCTGTCCCTGCCAGCACCCACACAGGTCTCAGTACTCCACTGCTTCCACCATCAGCAGAGCTGGATACTCATGTTGTTCACACTGAAATGCAAT
This sequence comes from Melanocharis versteri, assembly GCA_013397845.1. Taxonomy (NCBI): domain Eukaryota; kingdom Metazoa; phylum Chordata; class Aves; order Passeriformes; family Melanocharitidae; genus Melanocharis; species Melanocharis versteri. The sequence continues at coordinate 66,010 of VZTG01006314.1, forward strand.
GCTTTTGCTTTTGCAAACACCCTAGAGCAGTCTACTGGTGCCTGGGGGGATTGGGACAGATCCTGCGTGTTCTCCATCCCTTCTTTCTCACACCTTCCCTTCGAGCAGGCCCTGGCACTCCAGGGCACGTGTTGTGAGCCCAGGGTGCCTGTCCTGCTGCTCTCCCACCAGCTGGTGGGACCTGGGTCCAATTTGGTCCCTGTGCAATGTCCATCCCCGTCCCAGCCCCAGCCCGCTGCTCACCCACCCGCTGCTCTGTGTGTGCTGTGTGCATGCTGCATGCTCGGATGAGACACCGGCATGCTCTGTGGAGGGCTGGCTGCCCCTCTGTGCTTCCAGCAGGATCCACGGGGCAGAGGGAGGTGTGGGGCAGGAGCCTGGCTCTGCAGTGGCTGGAGCAAGGGACATCCCTGTAAATGCCTCTTGCTGAAATGGCTGTGGTGGGTTGAATGTGGGGATGGATTGGCCCGTCCCAATGGACCGGCATGCTGGTGCCATGCCTGAAAAGCCTGGTGTAGGTACTGGTGGAGAGCAGGGCTGGGAGACATCCTGAGCAGGACATGGGTCCCACTCTTTGGGGCTCTGGTGCCATCCAGGCTGGGGTGAGTGTTTCCCAGGGGGCTGAACAGCCCATCCATTCGCTGTGCCAGTGGAGCAGGGTCAGGCTGGAGCCTTCCCCAGCATGGTGGTGGTGCTGCCTCTGTGATGGGTGTGGTTGTACTGGTCCCAGTTCAGACTGTGGGTCCTGGGCAGATAGGGCAGGACCAGGCCAGGTCTCTGCTTGTGAGGCTGCACTTTGGACTCTAACAAGAACATTTCCATCTCCTGTAGCTACGCAGCTCCTTCAATAAGGCCTTCAGCATCAAGAAGGGTCCCAAATCAGCCTCATCCTACTCGGACATTGAGGAGATCGCCACGCCAGACTCGTCGGCCCCATCCTCCCCCAAGCTGCAGCATGGCTCCACGGAGACTGCCTCGCCCTCCATCAAGTCCTCCACGTCCTCCTCCGTGGGCATCGACACGGCTGAGTACGTGGGGCCGGGGAGGGCCAGTGGCAGGGGCTGCAGGCTCCTGCCAGAGACACGTGCAAGACCCGGTCTCTCCCTTGGCCCAGGCTCTTCCAGGCCCACAGCGAGGGCGAGCCCGAGAAGAAGGAGGTGTCAGAACTGCGGTCAGAGCTGTGGGAGAAGGAGATGAAGCTGACAGACATCCGCCTGGAGGCCCTCAACTCAGCCCACCAGCTGGAGCAGCTGCGGGAGACCATGCACAACATGCAGGTGAGGAACCCTGTCAACAGCCCAGCTGCTCTCAGTACCAGGGTGCCCACAGTCCCTGCATCTTCACCACTGTGCTGCACCCCAGGGTGCTGCTGGCGTACAGCTCCTTACCCTGTGCCCTATCTCGTTCTGCCCCAGCTGGAGGTGGATCTCCTGAAGGCCGAGAACGACCGTCTCAAGGTGGCCCCAGGGCCCTCAGCAGTGCCAGGTTCTGTTCCCAGCCATATCACGAGCACATCGGCCTCCTCTTCACCACGGCGCTCCCTGGGTCTCACCCTTGGCCACGCCTTCAGCCCCAGCCTGGGGGATGCAGGTAGGGGTGATAGAGCTGCTGGCAGATGGGGAAGGGCCAGGACAGGGAGGGGTGTGTGTGGTGGGAATGTGCTGCTGCTCACCTGGAGTGAGCAGGGGATCTGTCATGCTGCTGGTGCCACTGTTGGCCACAGCAGGATTTGCCTCTGGCTGGGCACAGCCAGGCCCGGTGGCTCGGCTCTCCTTGCAGCACAGCCTCACTGCTCCATCCCCAGATGTGTCCCCCATGGATGCTGTCAGCGCTGGCACCCAGAAGGATGAGCTGATGCTGCGGATTGTGGTGCGCATGCCGCCCCAGCACATCATTAAAGGGGTAAGTGTGGGCTGTCTGGGGAGTCTGACCTGTCACCATGTCATGGCCGTGGCCAAGGGGCAAAGGATGCCTCCCGGGGCTGGATGTGGTGCTTCAATGCTGCACACCTCTGCCTTGGCTCCTAGGACCTCAAGCAGCAGGAGTTTTTCTTGGGCTGGACCAAGGTGAGCGGGAAGGTGGACTGGAAGATGCTGGATGAGGCTGTCTGCCAGGTCTTCAAGGTAGGAGCATGAAGAATACTCTTTAGAGAGCCATCCTTTGACACTGCTCCACCAGGCCTGCTATTCCCTGGCCCAGGTCCTCCCCAGCTCTCTTGGAGCTGCTCTCTGCCAGCCCTCGGGGGCACTGACAGCCCTGTCCTTCTCTGTGTAGGATTATATCACCAAGATGGATCCTGCGTCCACGCTGGGGCTCAGCACCGAGTCCGTCTACGGCTACAGCATCAGCCACATCAAGCGGGTGCTGGACACGGAGCCGCCGGAGCTGCCGCTCTGCCGCCGGGGCCTGACCAGCGTCGTTGTGACGCTCAAAGGTCAGTGTGGCAGAGGGGCTCCATGGCTGTGCCATGTCCCTGTTGTCTCAGGGTATTGTGGGGTGTGAGTGGGACCCTCAGCCCTCCCCTGCCCGCAGGCTTGAAAGAGAAGTGCGTGGACAGCCTGGTGTTCGAAACACTCATCCCCAAGCCCATGATGCAGCACTACATCAGCCTCCTGCTGAAGCACCGCCGCCTCATCCTCTCGGGGCCCAGTGGCACCGGCAAGACCTACCTGACCAACCGCCTGGCCGAGTACCTGGTGGAGCGCTCAGGTCGGGACGTCACTGAGGGCATCGTCAGCACCTTCAACATGCACCAGCAATCCTGCAAGGTGAGGGCATGCAGCAGTGTCCCTATGGGCACTGGTGCCATGGTCCCCATGGCCGTCATGCCGTGGCCCCACACATGACACCTGGCCTGTTTGTTCCAGGATCTACAGTTGTACCTGTCCAACCTGGCCAACCAGATTGACCGGGAGACGGGCACTGCGGACGTGCCGCTGGTGATCCTCCTGGATGACCTCAGCGAGGCAGGCTCCATCAGCGAGCTCGTCAACGGCGCGCTCACCTGCAAGTACCACAAATGGTGAGAGCCCCTCTGCATCCCTCTGGCGCAGCCCCATGGCACACACATGCTCCTCACTGCTCCCACTGAGGTCACTGGGCTGTGGGGATGAGGCTGCACATGGCTGCTGTGCCCAGATCAGCTCTGCCTTAGGCAGGGGTGACTCAGAGGCTTTTTCTCATGAATCTTGTCTCTCTGTCACTCACTCAGCCCGTATATCATTGGCACTACCAACCAGCCTGTGAAGATGACCCCAAATCACGGCCTCCATCTCAGCTTCAGGTAGGAATCATATATCCCTGGGGATCATCCTTGTGGGATTGTGGGGGACAGAAGCCATCACTTGCACCTGGGCATTTCTGTGGTCACATCCTATGACTGGGGACCCTGATTAAGACTGAGCCCCAGGCCTGTCCCTGCCATCCCAGAAGCACCTGATATTCCCCAGCCTCAGGCAAATGCAGGGCAGGGATGGAAAGAGGACCCCAAAGAATGTTGGGGAGTAGGGCAGCTTGTGTGGAGACCCAGCCTTGACCACTGGAGTCCTTCCCCAGGATGCTGACTTTCTCCAACAACGTGGAGCCGGCCAATGGCTTCCTGGTGCGCTACCTGCGGCGGAAGCTGCTGGAGTCGGACACGGACATCAACGCCAACAAGGAGGAGCTGCTGCGGGTGCTGGACTGGGTGCCCAAGCTCTGGTACCATTTGCACACCTTTCTGGAAAAACACAGCACATCTGACTTCCTCATCGGTACGGCCTTGCCTCACCTTCCTCCTCTGCCCTGGGCTGCGAGGAGCCCCGGGGACTGGGACCAAACCCTCCCAGAGGAGCTCGGGGGGCTGACGTGTTCCCTGTGTCTCCCAGTCCCGCAAACCACAGCTGGTGGGTGATGCACACAAGCACTGCCCTTCCCTGGGTGGTCTTTGTTCCTTTGGGAGCTGTCACTAGGGTGTCAGCCAAGGTTGCCAGTCCTCCCAGCACCCTTCCCTGGGTGTGGAGGAGCTGTGTTCTCCCAGGTGGATCCCCCATGCCTCACCAGGCTTTTGGGTGATAGATTGAGCTTGGCAACCCCCTTCCTTGCCTGGGAGATGCTGTCTGCCCACTGTGCGGGTGGATAGTGCCTAGACACTGTTCCCAAGGACACCCTGCCAGCCAGGTGTGCCTGCCTCAGTGCTGTGAGCCTTGGGCCCAGTGACTGCAGGAGGGGGACCCAGCTCCCATTTCCACTGTCTGCCTTCCCACCGCAGGTCCCTGCTTCTTTCTGTCCTGCCCCATTGGAATTGAGGATTTCAGGACCTGGTTCATCGACCTGTGGAACAACTCCATCATCCCTTACCTGCAGGAGGGGGCAAAAGATGGGCTCAAGGTAGCCAGTGCTATTGGCACATGGGAGCACAAACCAGTGCAGGGACACACTGATACAGCTGTCATGGGTTGGGGGGAGAGGGGAAGCACTGGGATTGTGGGTGCAGGTGACATCTCTGTCAGTCCCTGCCCTGTGGCTGTTGTGGGACACAGCACTGTCCTGGGGCGCTCAGGGTGCCGTGTCGCTGGCTCTGGCATGTACTGAGGAGGTGGCTGCCACTTGCTCTCTGCCACAGGTCCATGGGCAGAAGGCAGCCTGGGAGGACCCCGTGGAGTGGGTGCGGGACACCCTGCCCTGGCCGTCAGCGCAGCAGGACCAGTCTAAGCTGTACCACCTGCCCCCGCCCACCATCGGGCCCCACAGCGCCGTGTCCCCCCCTGAGGAGCGCACCGTGAAGGACACCACGCCCAGCTCCCTGGACTCGGACCCGCTGGTACGCTGGGCAACAGGAGGGGCTGGGAGGAGCTGGTGGCAGAGCAGGGCAGAGCTTCACTTTCCCAGTTAATTCTCAGCGTAAAAAGCCTGATTTAGGTGTGCAGAAACATTTTGCGCTCCCGGGAGGAGCGGCGGCTGCAGGGTGGTGGCACTGGCAGGTGGGCTACACACCAGGACACACGGTGATGTGCCAGTGAAAGGGTACATGACACTCCACGAGGCATTGTGTCCACATGCAGAGCCACAGACAGGCACACCTGTGCTCCTACGTGTCCTGGTGTGTCAACTGGAGAGGTTGCTGGCTGACCGGCTGCCACAGGTGATGCCAGCTCATGCTGCTTTGGCACACTGAGTCTTGAGCGTTCCAGCTGTGCCTGAGGCCAGATCCTGGCACAAGGGAGGGATTTTGCAGCGTCTCTGGGATTTGCTTTACCCTCTAAGGAGCCTCCCAGCAAGGCTGGTTTGGGAAGGCTGGGAAGGCCATGTGGCCTCCCGAGTCACCTGCGGGCCTCCTGTCCCCCTTGGGCTCCTGCCACGCTCCTGTCCCAACAGATGGCCATGCTGCTCAAGCTCCAGGAAGCCGCCAACTACATTGAGTCTCCAGACCGTGAGACCATGGTGGACCCTGACCTGCAGTCGACTCTGTGAGGCCCAGATGTGCCAGCCCAGGTGGAGGGGAGCTGCTGCTGGGCTGCTCTCCTTTTCCTTTGGCATCCAGGAGCGTGGGGCTGGTGAGCAAGCAGAGAGGAGAAGAGCAGGGCTCTGGCGTGTCCTGGTGGAGCCTGGGGAAACTTGGCTCCTCTGTGGAAGAGCACGAGTTGCCATCTCCTCTCCCAACCCTGGGGGTAGGAGAATCCTGGTTTCTCTTCTTGGTTTTTTCTGTCTCTATTACAAACTCTTGGGCTTTGGGACCAGGGCGACCGCTGAGGCTGAGCCCCTGCTCTCGGGAGCTGCAGGAAGGCCCCTGCATGGGGCAGGGACCCTGCGGGAGCCACCTGGGCCAAAGCTGGGGGCACAGGAGGAGCTGGGGCTGCAGGATGAGCACGTGGGCACAAGGGGCTCTGGCTCCCTCTGCGCCCGCCGGGCAAAGCCCAGAGAGCCTCCACTGTGGAGCTCCTGCCCTGTGCTGGCCAAGGGGAGCATGGCTCTCACTGCTCTCTGAGCATTCCCTGTTCCACCTGCACAGCAGCTGCTGTGACTAGGACAGCCCAAAAACCCTGCTTCGGTTATTTTATTTTGTTTCACCCCTTCCCTTTTCTTTTGGCCAAGTCCAGACTTTGCTTTGGTCCCTTTTTTTGTTCTGGTTCTTCGCTCTCTTGGCCTGGAGCCTGTGGCCTGGTGCCTACTGCTTCCCTGGCAGCAGTGCCCTTTCCCTTTGGTTTCTTTTGCAGCTGTTGGTTTCACCACTCAAACCACCTCTGTCACGAAACTGGTGCTCACTGGATGATCTCCAGTCCCTGAACCCACCTCCTGGGGCTGCACAGGTTGGCTGAGGTGGGACTTGGAGGCCAGTGTGGAGGCGGGTGGCAGCAAGAGGCTCCCAGAGCAGCCCTTCACATGGCAACTCCCCCCTCCTCAAAGGCACAGGGCATCAGGACAGTGTCTCCCACCAGGCTGGGATGCCACAGGGCATCCCCTTCCTGAGGTACTGGGGCACGGGGAGGCTGCTGCTGCTGCCCCATCCCTGGGCAGCCGGATGCCATCCCTGTCCCCTTGGTGGAGGGGGGCCCAGCCAGCCTCCCATCTCCTTGGTGCTGCCAGGCCTGGGGCTGCAGGTCAGTAAGCCTGGGGTTGCTCCCCATGCTGCCTGCTCCCCCTGGCCCTGTGCCTTCCTGCAGCCTGGCAGGATCTGTGTTGGTGCTCTGGGGACACCTGGGGCTGCCATTTGTCCTCCTGGCCTTATCCCGCCTTGTCAAAAGGCCAGACTCCATGGAGAGGGTCAGCCGCGGTGCTGCTGTGGTGCCTTAATCCCTGGCCGTGCGGGAAGGGGGCACGTGGGGCTTAGGATAATGCTGTCACAGCCTGCTCCAGTTCCAGTGTCCTCTGTCCCCAAAGCCAGCTTGGCTGGGATGGAATGAAGGTGCTGGCACTGTCTAAGCTGGGACTGCTGCCTGCAGCACCCTCGCTGGCCTGTCCCCAGCCATGGCTGTGGGGTGCCCTGCAGGTCCCCACCCCCGTCCTGTGCCCACCTGGGCTCTAGGGGTCCCCTCCTCCCTGTTGCCCTTCAGCTCAGCCCCCACATTCATCTGGGGCCCTGGAGAGACACATGAGGAGAGGTGACCCCAGGGCCAGATCAACTGAGCCCACCCTGTCCCCAGACTCTGCCAGGCTGGGGACTGGGCAGCCTCAGCCCCCTGTGCTGCAGCTGGTGTGGCCTTCAGGGACGCCTCACACCCCTCTGGAACGGGCGTCTCCCGCGGTGCCCTCAGAGCCGCCACCACCTCTGCCCTCGGTGCTCTTGGCCGGTGTGTCCCGCCTTGCCGCCCTATGGTGCTCACTTCTCCCACTTCTCTGTCTGTCCCACAGCCTCCCGCTGCCGCCGGGGCCGGCCAGCCCAGCCCCTTCCCACGGGGATCTCCGGGATCTCCTCCCCACGCTGGCTTGGGCGTTAGGGCTTTCTGTTCGCCTTCTCTTGTGTTGCTGCCATCAAGGACTCGCTGTACATAGATCTGTCATGGAACGCCCTGTGTGGGTTGGGGGAGCCTGGCCCAGCGCCTTGTCCCTGGTTTTGGGTTTTTTTTGTACTCTGTGATGACTGTGCTGTGCTGACTTCTTTTCTGATTGTATGAGACTCCAGCCCAGCAGCCACTCGAGGTTGGCAGTGGGGACCCAGCTGTCCCTTCCAGCCCCTCACACCCTCCTTGGGACTCTGGTGCCCAGGGTGGGAAGGGACTGATGCACCTTTGGGGGCTGCCCTGTGCCCAGGTGCCCCGAGGAGTCCCAAGGGAGGAGGGGCAGCCTTGCCTGGGCTTTCTTTTCTGACACCCCCAGGGAGCCACCCAAACGTGGACCAAACTGCAGCCGTCCCCCACTGCTGAGCATCCCCTGGCCTGTGTCCTGCAGGTTTGCCCCGTCCCTCCCCCAATCGGGGCTGCCCCTCATCCCATCACCTCAGCCCCCGCAGCTGGAGCTGAGTGGCAGGTGGGGGTGTGATCCAGGAGGAATCTCGGAGGGAAGGAGAAGGGCCAGCAGGTAGGCCCTGGGATGGGCGTGGTGGGGGGCTTGACTGGGGCTCCGGCCAGGTCCTGATGCATTCCTCCTGGCTTACACCAGGCACCTCCTGTCGCCAAGCCTGGCAGCTGTCTGGGGGCCAACTCCTGGCTGTGGGCTGAGCCCCTCTGTCCCCAGGGAACGGGTCCAAGGATTGCACTCACTCATCCTCCTGCCCCCCCGAAGGAGCTGGTCACCCCCAAAGGTGCCTGTTGTCCCCAAAGGTGCCTGCTGCCCCCAAAGGTGCTCGTCACCCCCCAGGGGTATCTGCCACCTCCAGAGGTGCCAGTTGCCCCCAAAGGTGCCCGTGGTCCCTGGGAGCCTCCCTGAGGGGCTGGAGGTGGGCGATGCCAGCGCCTAACTCTCCTGCCCCCTCGAGCTGCTGCTGCCTGGTAGCCTGAACCTTACAATTTTAGCTTTTTTCTATTAAACACAAACAACCTTTTTTTAATTAAATAAAAGATGAAATGGACAAATTCCTATTCTAGATTACCTGTGTAATTGACTGGGTTTTGTGTTTCTCAACTGCATGGTATTCCTGCCAAGGGGTTTTATAGCACTTTTTAAATTTCTCTTTAAGATTTTGGTCCAGATTTCTACTGCTCTCGCCTGTCTGTTTTTGCTTTTTCCTTGCACCCTCCACGTTTGTAAACTTGCTCCATTTTATACCTGATGTTGAGACCCAGCCCCACGTTGTACATAGCTGCGGGAACAATCATAGGGAACAAACAAACACCATCTGGACTCTTTCCACGATTAGTTGTTTTTACTTCAAAGAAATTTTAAAAGAAACATAAAAGGAAGCCAGGAAAAGGCTTGAGGATATTCTGAAAAGACAGAAACAAATCCAGCCCTGCACCAAGTCAGCTCCTGCTGCCCACACTGCCCGCACCAACTGGCATGTCTCTTCTCAGTCGTCTGTCTAACACCATTGGATTCAATAAAGTGATCTCCTGTACTGTCGGCTCGTGGTCCTGTGTCTGTGGCTCTGTTCCTGTGTGGCAGAGGGGAGGGCACTTGTACCACCACACATCACAGAATCATGGAATGGTTTGGGTTGGAAGGGACCTTAAAGCTCATCTCAGTGGAAGGGACACCTTGCACTGTTCCAAGCCCCCGGCCTTGAACATTTCCAGGGATGGGGCGGCCACAGCTTCTCTGGGCAGCCTGTGCTGGGGCCTCACCTCTCTCACAGCCAAGATTTCCTTCCCAGTATCCCATCTAACCCTGCCCTCTGGCATGGGAAGTCATTCCCCCTTGTCCCGTCACTGCAGGCCCTTGTCCAAAGTCCCTCTCCAGCTCTCCTGGAGCCCTTCTAGGAACTGGAAGGGGTTCTTAGTTCTCCCCAGGGCCTTCTCCTGCAGGCTGAACATCCCCCACCTCTCCTAGCCTGTCTCCAGAGCAGAGGGGCTCCAGCCCTCAAAGCATCTACCCCTGTCTTCGGTAGTTGCCTTCCTGCAAAATCTGGGAAGGGAGCCTTAGTAGAAACACTCCTGGGTTGAAATCTTAGCTGTTCTGCAGGATGCTGGGAGCAGTTTCAGGGATTGGGGACCCCCTCTCCCAAGGTCACACTCCTGTAAAGTCTGAGGTGGGCAGAAATGCTCTTGATTTGGAATCTTGTCAGTTCAGGACATGGAAAGCAGGAGGTCCCGTTCCTGGGGCAGGAGAGACAGGTCCTACCTGAGGTCAGCAGGGGGGGAGGAGGGCTCGGGGTGGGTGGGAATTCCCAGGGCCCCTTCTGCCTCACCAGCTCTGATCTGATCTCCCATTTGAAAGGAGGTGGTGGTGACAGATGGCACATCAGTGGAGGGAGACAGAGGTGGGATGGTCTCCGTTGTGCAGGTCCAGTTGCTCTGCCCTGCAGCAGAGCACGGCTGGAGGCTGAAGCAGGAGGGAGGGCCCGGTCTTCCCGCGGCGTCTCCAAATCTGTTTTCTGCTCCGGAGAGCGATGCTGGAGCGGGGACAGATGCTTCAGGAGCCGTTAATTAATGACGGGATGGCGATGAGCTGTAAGAGGCTGCAGTGGCGGATCCAGGGCCAGGAGAGGGCTCTTCCCATCGGCTCCCGCTCCTCCCGCAGGGCGAGTTCACACGAGTTCGTTACGTTGGGCGCGGTCCCGAACGCGGAGAGTCGGACGGGTTTTGGTGACGCCCGGCCGCTCGTCCGCAGAGATGTGCCCTGTGCCTGCGCCCCAACCTGTGCTGACTCCAAGCCCTGTGCAGGCAGCAGAGCAGGCAGGAGAGGACGCAGGGGAGCAGCAGAAGGGTCCCACGCATCGTGACGACGGGCATTGCCACGGCGCAGAGCCAGAAAGCCAGAGGAATCGGTCCGAGCCATGGGTGGTGGGGGGGGAGATGCAGAAGGACTACACGAGGATGATGTTGACGTTTCAATTCCAGACGTACTCCTGCGTTTGGGAGCACTCAGCCGCCTTTTTCAAGGGTGATGGGCAGGGGAGGGTCCCTTCGGTTCGGGCAGCCAGCACCCCTGGGTGCTGTAGCGGGGATGTGGCCTCTCTGCAGGTCCCTTCCTCTGCCCGCAGCATCTGGTGGGAGCTCGTGCCTGTCTCTCTGATGTGTATCGGGGCTGGTGCAAGGCTGGGAGGGGGTTTTGCTGCAGCAAACCTGGGGTGTGCAGAGGTTTTGGGTGATGCAGCTCCCAGCTAGGATGGGACCTCGGGGTCACCTCCCTGCTCCAGGCACCACCTCTCCAGAGTATCTCTGGCTGGAGCGGCTGGAGCAGCCGGTCACCTCCCTGTGCAGCTCAGATGTTCTGGCTGCAGCAGTGGGACCAGGAGCTGCTCGAATGGAGGTGGGGGACCCTCAGCTAGGGTGGTTTGGGGTGAACCCAGTGGGTCCCTGTCCCTGGCTCATGTGTGGGGAGTAAGGAGTGTCCAAGGACTCCCTTTCCCACTGGAGACTCCGTCGATGGGAAGGGGATCCCACAGCAGGGGCAAAACCGTCCCCCCACTGCCCTCCGCTCCCCACCTGGGTTACTCACTTGAATCCCATCAGCTTTTTCCTGATGTTTTGGCTCTAAAACCAAAGCTGGATTCCCAGGAGCCTTCTGGATCTGGGGAAGGCACGGTGGAGGTGCCGCCACCACAACTGCCTCCAGCACCTCTCTCCTGTGGCCGCAGCAGGGACCGGGTTGGGATGGCAGGTCTCTGTGGTGGTGGTGGTGGTGGTGGCAGTGGTGGTGACTGGCGGGTGGTGATCTGGGCAAGGTCACTGGTGAGAAGTTCAGCCCCGCCGGGGGTGCGGGACTGTTCCCGCAGCATTGCGGGGAACCCACCCTGGTGCTGGTGAGAAGGGACCAGCGTGCGTGACCAGTGAGAGGTGATCAGTGCGCAGTGTTTGGTGTTGGTGCCCAGTATTAGTTCCCGGTATGAGGTGTCTGATGGCAGTCCGTGGTGTCAGTGCCAGGTGCCAGTGCTCTGTGCGAAGTGACCCCGATGCCGGATGCCTGCGCCCGGTGCCCATGCTCTGTGCTGATGTGAAGTGCCCGGTGTGAGGTGACCCCGATGGGNCCCCGGCCGGTAAGTGCCCGCCCGCACTCCCGCCGAAGTTTCCCCGGGTGCCGCAGCGGCGCGGGCTCTGCGGGACGGGGCCGCCCGAGCTCTCGCCGAGCCCGTCCCGGCGCCGCTGCCCGAGGTGCGATCGTCCCCCACGGGATGGAGTACTCGCCGCGGGCACCCGGCAGTGCACCTCGCCGTGTCCCGGGAGCGGGGCAGGGACCTGCGCTTTTCTCGGGAACCCATCCCGGGACAAGGGTCCCAGAGCTGCCCAATGCCCGGAGGCTGCCCGTGGGGGGCTGCGTCCAGAAGGCGGCTGGCGACGGAGCTTGGAGGGATGGAAAAGGGGGGCGGCCGGTGGTGCAAGAGGCTGCGGAACTGGCGGGGAGCACCCAGGGGCGTGGGGACCCCCTTGAAGGCGTGAGACCCCCTGGGAGTGCGAGGCCACCCCGGGGATGCCGCGCGGTTCCGCCGGGTCAAAGGTGCCCTCTGGGCACTGCGGGATGCTCCAGCTCCTCATCCCTGCGGATGCCCGACAACGGGTGCCCTTGGGGTGCTGGCCCCGGGAGTGCCGGGGGCGCGGGGCTGTTCCCGCAGCGTTGCGGGGAACCCACCCCGGTGCTGGGAACCCGTGAGAGCGGCGTGGCCCCAGCGTGGGCAGCCACAAGCCCCTCTGCACTGACGGCATTTTCGTAGCGGCCTGGCCAGGAGCCAGCTCCAGGCAGACCCTTCGTCTGGATTCCCCTGCCGTGGCTACGCCAAGCTCCGGGATCCTCCAGCCCTCCCTACGCTGGCTGGGTGCCGTCAGGGTGCAGCCGTGCAGAGGGGTTCAGTCCGGCGCCGAGGATGTCACACTGGGGTGCCGCAGCCCTTGCTGTGCCCAGCACATCGCTGCTCCCCTCAGCCTAGTTTTAAAGAGTGATCCCAAAGGAGCTCTGCAAATTGCGCAGGGGACAGGCAGCGTTGCAAGGTGACTGTGGCACAGGGAGGGGGGGGACACAAGTCTGTGTCACCTATTGCTTCGTGGTCTCCAACTATATCAGTGCCTCTGTGTTTCTCTCTGCACGAGCGCTCCTTGGCGCAGCACTCTTCTGTCCTCCGAGTGAGAGTGGCCGGGGTGCTGCGGGGTGTCACCCACTGCAGAGTGTCCGACAGCACAGCCTCCTGCGCTGTGGAGCTGCAGGGCGCTGCTGGACTCCCCGCCCGCTCCTCTGCTGCAGCAAAACTTCAGTCCGGAGCGCAGGCTGGCTGGTACGCGAGGTGCTGCTGCAGCGGTGTTACTCCTGCACGCACCGAGCGGCAGCGCAGCCACCGGCAGGAGTCTCCAGCCTGCTGCATTATTCCTCGCTAGCACAGTGCCTCGGCCGCACGCTGCCGAGGGCTGCCGGACCCCTGGGGCATCCCCGGGGCATCCCCGGGGCTCTGCGCCTTTGCTGCTCGTGGGTGCTTTTGGCCGCAGGGTTTGGGTAGGAGGAAGCGTGGCTTGCGGTGGTCTGTGTGCAGGGGGAGTGTGAGGCATCAAGGGGGAGGTGATGCACCCAAGGTCATTGAGGCCAGCAATGGCAGTGGGAGTCACTTGTGCTGCTCGAGAACAGCACAACCCAGCAAAGCACCGCAGTGCCCCCAAACCCAAGCGCTTCTTGGAGTGATGCCATCTCTTCCTTGCTTATGGGTGTAGTGCAGGAATGGGTCTGACCTTGCCCGGTCCCCCGGCACCTTGCCCGGCCTCCCGTGGTGAGCACCACTGCCCCGCTTGCTGGGAGCCAGCCTGAAGCCCCGGTGCCCCCGATTCTGCAGGGCAAGGACACGTCCCTCGCTGCCTGCGAGCCTGGTGATGGCAGCGGCGGTGAGCCAGCACCGGCTGCGCTGCATTGCTGCCGGCTGCCCTGGCTCTGCACCCTGCTGCCCACAGCGCCCGCGGTCCCAGAGGAGGGAGGACACACAAATACAGTCATATAGACCCTTATACATGTGCATGGATATATATTATAAATACGGTCAGGGAAGGGGTTTCCAAGCACAGCCGCTGTGGCATTTGCTGCCGGCTGCTCCCGTGGGAGCTGCCTCCTGCTCCATAAGCCCCAGGGATGGTCACTGGGCGAGAGCTAGAGGCAACTGAAGTGAGCCGGGACTCCCACTCCCTCGCAGGTCCTTCCTCCAGTTCACCATGGTTTTGGCAAAGTCCCAGCTCTGGGAGCCAGATGACTGCGGCTCCTCATTATGACTGGAGTTTCTCCTTCCCCGGGCTGCGCAGAGAGCTGCGAGCTGGCAGCCCTGATGTCCTCCAGCAGGATCAATGCCCAGTGTACAGATGGGACCCAGTGCCCACCAGTTTTAAGATCCTATATTTTTTAATTCCCTACTCCCAGCAGTGCAGCTCGGCACTGTGCCCGGCCATGCTCCTCCTCAGCCTAGTGGCCACCAGCGCCTTCTCTGTGCCAGTTATCTGGAGCCGCCGGTAAGTGCAGTCGGCAAAATGCTTTTGCCCTTGGCTGCGGTTGGCCTTTCCCTCCTGGATGAACACCCGGCTCTTCCCTGGCTCATGCCCTCAGCTCAGCTCCTGCGTGAGCCTGCGTTCCCCAAAGTGCTCTTTGATTATTAGCCCTAATAATTGTGTTATCGCATTGACTGAACTGTTTCAGATGCCAAAGCTAATTTTGCTCTTCATGCCTTCCTTCATCAGTAATGGGATTTTGATAACATCACGCGTCCAAAAGTATTGGATAAACTTGGCATAATTCCCCATTTATTAATTAAACTGTAAATTAGGCAGCGTGCGTCTGGAATCCAAATGCCCCAAACTGGTGTGATCCTGCAGCTGGGGATGGTGCTGGCCCCTTCCTGTCAGCCCTGGGGTGTGGGATCCTGGTGTCTCCTGTTGTGTTTGGGGGCTGCCACATCCCAGTGGGACCACCTGCTCCATTGCTTCCTGCGTGCTGGAAGTTGTGATGTTTCATCAGCTCTGGTGTTTGGAGGAGGCATCGTGGAGTCCCTGAATTTAGCTGCTGGTCAGCATTCAGAGTCTGGCAGAGCTCCCTGTCCCCCCAGGCCGGCTCTGCTGGTGCTTTGGGAGGGGTGACTGCAGCCAGCTCTGGCAGTACATGTGGCAGTGCTGGGCTGTGCCAAATTCCTGCTGTCTGGACCCCCATCTCACTCTCTCACACAGGCAGAGTCTGGGTCTGACTGCTGCACCAAACCCATCCCCTCCTGCTGTGGGGTGTCTGTGGTCCCACTGGCCTGGAAGGGACTTCTGGCACTGACGGGGTGTCCTTCTCCTTGTGCATCTTAAGGAAAGCTGGTGTGTTTTAATTAATCTGGGGTGTTTCATACTCCCCAGCTTTTCCCAGTCCTGCAGGGTGCAGCAGATGTGGACTCCAGGCTTGTGCGTCCCTGGGGATGTGGGGAGCCCAGGAGCAAAGTGAGTGCTTGTGGCACGAGGTGTAGGTGGGTGCTGTGGGATGTAATGGGGTAGCCCAAGCTCTGAGTCTGTGCTGAGCTGGAGGTGGCCGGGGGGGACTGTCCTGCTGCCAGGGCCGTGGGGAGCTGCTCCGGGGCCGGGCTGAAGCCATGAGGATTGGGAGTGTCTGTGAGCAGCAGGATGCTCAAGATATGCCTGTGTGCCAGGGTGGTTTGGGATCAGCAGAGCTGACCCGGCAGTGTACATGTTGGCAGTGCTGGCATGGGATGAGGCATCCCTGACCTGTGAGCCTCATGTAGTGCCTCATGCCTGAGCAATTCCACCCTAACACCATGGAGGTGGGATCAGCCTCCAAACTGCTCAGCATCGTCCCAGGGAGATGCCTCCTGCCTTCTCCTGCAGGACACAGGGTGTCCCTGGGGACATGCTGGGACTGAAGGCTGCTGGGACTGGGGAACCCCAAGTGGCACCACAGCTCCCAGCAGCCTCGAGCAGAGGATTCAAGGAAGAAAACAACCCCAAATTTCAGAGCCATGCGTGGATTTACAAGCACATGGACTCCCTGTGGGCTCTGTTGCTGTCTTTCTCTGTTCCTGGGGGAGTCCCAGGGTTTTCTCCTGGAACTGAGGCTTGGCAGAGCTGGGTTAGTGCCTGGGCTGAAGGTGCTTGCTTGTGCCCACCCTGCCCATGCAGCATCCTGGCACCCCTGCCAGCAGCCTGGCACAGCCCCGGCCCAGTGCCGCAGTGAGCTGTGTGTGGCTGTGCCAGCTCAGCCACTGCTCTGTGCCATGGGAGAGCCCGGCAGAGACCTCCTGGTGGGGAGGCATGGGCCTGGCCGTGGGGGACCCTTGGAAGGGATGGTGGCTACCAACACCAGTTCAGGAACCCGGGTGCTTTGCTTCTGGGCTCTTCAGGTTTGTTCAGAGGAGGAACAACCTTCTCCAGGATGCACCGGTGGAGCAGCTCCTCTGTGCAGCCCTGAAAGTGTGTGCTGTTGTGCTTGTGCCGACAAAACACTTGGAGTCACACAGGGATGCAGTTCAGAGGGGCTGGGCAGGGACAGAGGACCCTCCTGTGGTGTACAGGGGCTGTGCCCATCACTCTAGCTGCGCTCCTGGCTCTCCTGGTGACATTTCTCCATCTGCACAAGGTTTATTCATGGAATTCAGTCCTGTGTCCTGGCCTTGGTGGGGCTTTTGGCCACAACAAAATCCCCTGGGCTGCTGTGGTGCTGTGTCCTTGCTGATCCCATCATTGTGCTTCCTCCATTCCCTTTGCCACCCCAAATGCCACAAGGCCGGATGGCCCTGGGGACACTCTGCCTCTGGGCTCTCTGTGCCTTGGAGCTGGGCAAGCAGCACCAGCACTGCTCCCACAGGCATCCAGCCCTGAGGGACTGAGCCCAGGCTGACAGGGAGGAGGGAGATGAGCATTGCTAGGGGCTCCCCAGGGCTGGGAGATGGTTTCCTGGATTCCAACACCAGCCCATCACGACCTCGTGCTTGGCTGGGAGCTGTGGAGATCTCCCTGGAGCATCCCCCTGGAAATGGCCCCTTGTGGCTTGTGTCTGCCTGTTTGGCCCGTCCGTGGAGCTGGGGAGCAGCACAGGGCGTGCGCTCCCTGCTGTCTGCGATCGATCCACCGTGTCTCGGCTCGCTCTTGGAGCTGCTGCTGGCTCTTCCCCAGGAGCTGACCTCGCTCCTTTTTTCTCCTCCCATGCCGATCTGGAGCCATCAGTGTGGCACAGGGCCATGGCTGGGAGTGCCGGCAGTGTGGCCATGGTGTCGGCAGCGTGATGCTCACCCAGGAGGGCAGAACTTGGAACTCTTGGCTGTGTGGTGGCTTCAAAGTGCCAGGGCAGCTCAGCCCATCACCATCTGGTGCCCTATTTAGCTGCTCTTGTGTCGCCTTCAGAGCAAGACACGGCTGCCACGGCATCATGGTGCCACGGAGTGGGCTGGGCTCTGGCAGCACCTGGAACCTATTTTTTGGGAGGCTTCTTGGCCATTCATGGCTCTGTGTGCCAAGGGTGGACTGCCTGTGCAGCCTGGGGTTGGGGTGAGCCTGGTGGTTTGCTGTGTCAGTGGCCAGTGCCATGTGGGATGTTCCATATGTTCTGCTGTCCTTGGCAACAGCTGTGTCCCCACAGCTCAGGAGACTGTGGTCTCCAGCATCCCCAGCTGCCTTTTCTACCTGTGCCATGGTGGCACGTGGCATGAGCCGAAACCCTCTGGATTTCGGCTGGTGGTGAGTGGTGCCTGCAGCCCCTGCAGCATTCCGGTGGGATGAGAGAGCAGTGCAGCAGTGATGGGAGACAGTGGGAAGCAGAGAGCCACAGTGGAGGGACAGGGTGCTCACCAGTCCCTTTGCTGCTGGCACCCAAATTCCAGGTGGCAGTGGCTGTGGCAGCACCTGCCCCAGCACCTGCGGGAGCCCTGGCACCAGTCCCAGCTCAGCTCCCTCCTGCTCTTCCTTCCTGGGGCAGCTGCAAACCAGAGCCAGGGCCTGATCCCTCTAGAAAAAGTGGGCTTTGGGGCATCAGCACCTCTGGGTGCCAGGCAGGGCTCGGAGTGCCCAGCAGTGGGTCCTCCTCTCCTCTGATGCAGGTGCTGGTGTCGTGGGCTGTCACTGCCCTCATCCCCCATTTCACCTCAGTGCTGTTCTGATTTTAGAGGCAAAGGCACAGAAAATCCCTGAGCTGCCTCACTGGGCACCCTGGCACTGGTGGGTGCCAGCAGTGGTCCCCCTGCAGGGAGGTGTCCCTGGGTAGGGACAAACCTGCCATCTCCCTGAGTCACAATGCTTTGGGGGGCCCCTGCCATTGCTGAGAGGCACCCCAATACCTGGTGGGGGTTGGCTGGGGTGATGCTTTGCAGGAGGAGATGCACAGGAGGGAGCAGGGCAGGGTAGGATTGTCCCTTCCCCACATTGACCTTTAGGTGTCCATCCAGTGGGAGACTTCTGACAGCAGGAGCGGATGGTTTGGCTTAGGAACACCAGAAACCATCAATCTGGAACCCAAATGGTGGACAAAGGCTGCCCTAAGGCTGCATTTACCGTTAGACCTTGCTTGGTTTTGCTGTGAGTAATGCAGATCCTCTCTCATAGGCAAGCACTGGCTGCGAAACCACCAGCGGTTTTTAATTTTTTATTTTACAACCTCTCCCTCGTGAGCTGGGGGCTGAGTCTCCTTCCTTGAGGCTGGGGGCTCCATGATGCTGGCTGTGGGGCAGTGAGGCAGGAGCTCATCCCGAGCTGTGCCGTGTGGTGCCCTCCTCGAATTACTCACCCCTGGGGAACAGCCTGCAGTTGGGGCTGCTGAACCCCAGCAAGTCGTTATTTTTAATTAGCTGAGCTGGGTGCTGGTGGGTGATGAGGCCGTGAGTGAGGTGTGCCGTGGTGGGGAGGGGGGTGCTGGCCAGCTCTGGTCCCATCCAGAGATGCTGCTGGAGCCTGCAGGATGGGGAGCAGTGCAGGGGGTCCCTGTGAGGTCTGGTGGCTGTCACTGGCCCGCTCTGAGCTGGGGGTATGCTGAGCTTCAGCCCTGCTCAGGGATTTCCTCTCTCAGGGCGCTGCTTCCCATGCTGTGCCTCAGTTTCCATTGGAGGGTGGGGGTGTCTGGCCAGCAGCGCCTGCTTATACATGGTTTTGGGGACAGGAAGACGTGTCCCTGCGTGAGCGATGTCTCAGCAGCTCAGGTCTCATGATGCCACTTGAAGCCAGAGTATCCTCGCCCCACCACACCCCTGAGCTGTGCTGTGCGGCGGCTCCCAGCAGCAATACCCTCTCTTGAAAAGTGTGAAGCTGAGGGAGCAGACTCCCCTTGCCCTCAGCACAGTGGATCAGGGTGGGAGTGTGGGGGGATCTTGGAGGAAAGCACTCCCCAAGCCCTGGGAGCTGCTCCACCATACTGGGTGCTGAGGGTCTGATCTGGCACCGCTGATGCAGCTGCTGTGGTGTTGTGCTGGGGCTGGGGAAGGGGAACAGGGATGAGATTCGGGGGCTTGCTGGGCTGTTGAAGAGTCCCTTTGCACCAGGGCCCTGCAGCATTTCCCCACCCAGCACCCCCTCCACTCCCTGATCCTTTGGCCTGGTGCCTTCACACATCCCTTGCCAGGAATTCTCTGTTAATTAAATGACCATTAGAAGCCAAGTCATGTTTTTGCCTTAATTAGAGTCTCCTGTCTCACCGCTGTGAGCTGAAACTCCGGCCCGGCATTTCCCTCCTGTGTCCCACTCTGCACCGATGGGAGCGCTGAGTCGGGACCGCCGTGAGCGGCCGGAGCGGCCGGACAGATGCCCAGGCGTTGTGCCAGTGGGGCCGGCAGGGGTGGGATCTCCCCCTCCTGCTCTTGTGCTTCTGACCCCAGAGGCAAAACACCTGCTGGCATCGAGATTCGGATGGGGCACTGCCAAACATCTCAGCTGTGCTCCGGAATCTCTGCTTGCCCCCGGGCTGCACTGCAGGATCGTGCGGGCTCTCTAGTGCCCAGATTTCCCGCTGGCATTGGGGTGGGAGAGGTCTTGCCTTGAAACTGGCTTGGGATTTTCATTCATGGTCATCCAAGCCCAAGCCCTGGCAGCACAGTTTTGGGGGCAGCTCCTCCAGCTGACGTTCATGGCGGTCTGGGGGGGTCCCCACATCTCCGTCCCAGCAGGACAGCTCAGACCTGGCTTTGCCATCCCATAAAGGATGGGATAACTCATTGCTCTGAGTCCACGGTGGCAGCTGCCCTTCGTTAGCTAACGAGCCTCCCCCAGATCGGGATTGCCCTGGCACATTTCATCACTCTGGGCTGGGGGGCCGGGGCTGGGCCCCCCCGTACCCACCTGCCCACACCCAACCCATGCTCAGTCAGAGCCGGCTGCTGCTAATTGCTGCCTCAGCCTCATTAATCTTCATTTGTTGCTGTTCCTGCTCTCCATCATCCCTGTGGCCTTCACCTTCCTGGAGGGGAGAGGTTACTTCTGCCCCTGCAGAGGAGCAGGGGGGTTTCCAGCAGCTCGATTCCCCGAAAGCCCTCACCCTGATGGTGGGGACTGAGCTCCCTGGGTGCTGCCGTGTCCAGGGACATCCCGGTCCTTCTGTGCATCCCCAAATTCTCATCCTGGGTCGGGTCCTTTGCAGAACATCCTGGCTGATGAGAGCGACTCCCCATTGATTTCCCGCTTCTCCCTGCATGGTCCTCAGAGCCCCCCAGCCAGTGAATCCCTCCCTCCATCCTTGCCCATCCCACGCAGACAGGCAGCTACTGCTGGGGCAGTGCACACCCATGATGGGACCAACTCTGGGGAAACCCCAAATCCCCTTTTTTGTGCCAGGTGCTGCAGCAGCATAGGGGGGTGTCTGGAATGGAGCCTTTGATGGAGGAGGAGAAGGAGGAGGAGGAGGGATGAAGGGCTCAGGAAGGGGATTTTTCAGTGTCTAAACTGTTTTTCTATATACAGGGAATGCTCTGGGGATGGGATCGCTGGCTCCAGCCTGGGATTTATGTCCCGCCAGACCTTGGGGTGCTGCCGGCAAATGGAATGCAGAAAACAGAATGTGTAAAAGGGATGGGGACACCCCCACCCCCTCTGTTCCCTAAAAGCAGCGATTGGAGCCAGGGAGGTTTACACCAGGAAGGGCTGGTTTGGAGCTCAGTGCAGTTTCTCGGTGTTCAGTATCAGCTTTAATTGGGAGGGAGGGAGTGAGGGGCCTGGGGCGACTTTGGGGGCTGAGCCTGGAGGGAGTTCGCTGGATGCAGCCCCTGAGGGCTCTGCTGGAGAGGGGACCCGGGGGCTCCTTCTAGGCCGGGTGTTTGCAGCTGGGGGACACTGCCTGAGAGGGTACAGGGTAACACCGTGTGGGGTGCGTTAGGGTTTTAGGGGCTCTCAGAGCAGTGCAGCATGCAGCTGCATGCGTGAAGGGGGGTTGGGTGATATGTTAGGGGGTCTGGGAATCTGCTGCAGGCACAGGATATAGGATGTCCTCTGGGATGTGGGGGTGCGGCAGTTGCA